>BRDA01024216.1:0-5000 GCA_036984385.1 Crenuchus spilurus
CTCGTTACTTGGAACAAAAATATTCCGAGATCTCGACTCGTTACCTGGAATACTCGTTAGTAGGGATGCTCGTAAGTAGGGTTACCACTGTATTTAAGTTATGTTAGTCCAACTTCCATCCATTCATCCATTATCACACTCGCTTAATCCTTATCAGGGTTGCGGTTAGTCCCCTACCCCCTCACTGGGCGCAGGGCAGGGCGCCAGTCCATCGCTGGGTGACATGCACACACACAATTTAGAGAACCCAATCCACCTGATCTCCATGTTTTTGGACTGTGAGAGGAAACCGGAGTCCCCGGAGGAAACCCAGGCAGACACGGGGAGAACATGGAAACTCCGCTCAGATGTGGACTCGAACCCAAGACCTCAGCGCTGAGAGGCGAACGTGCTAACCACTAAGCCACCGTGCAGCCCAATAGTCCAACTTATTGTTTCAAAATTGTTGCAGTAAATTGTGTTGATTTTACTTACTGTAGTTACATTTGGACTGTTTCCTCCCACAGTCCAAAAACATGGAGGTCAGGTGAATTGGGTTCTCTAAATTATGTGTGTGTGTGTGTGTGTCCTGGGCTTAGTAGACTGTGTAGCCTCACAGACACCGCCCCAAAAATCAGCAGAGGTTTCTGATTGGACAGTGATGGCAGTACTCCTGCGTTAAGAAACAATCGTGTGACTGAATGTTTTGGGTCACAGCACCACACAGCTGAGCGACGCGTCTCATTCTGAATGAAATGTTCTTCAGTACATTTTCTGCAGGTCACCTTGTGTGCACTGCATTTCACAATTAACTCTGACGCACATCGTCAATGTAACACTTTACAAATTCAATCAAGCTCCTCTCAGAGCATCTGCTGTGACGATGCCTGTAAGCTTCACTTACTGATCCTATAATGAAGATATTAGTTTGACATTAAAACTAATGGTGGAGAACACAGACTTAATCTAAAATCTAAAGGATCTGCCTCCTTCTGAATGTTTGTTAGGTGCTCAGTCACTCATTACCATGCCAGCGGGACGCCCTGCACAGCGTACTGCACAGCAGCTGGGTCATCACAGAGAACAAGGCACATCTACTGAAGTTCTGTTCACTGTACATCACAGATTTGTGCTTCATATTATTGTCCTCCACCTGTCCAGCATGCTTTAAAGACAGGAAATGACATTCTGATGGAAGATGATGGGAAACCACAATCTGCCTGTGAATGAAATGGTGATGCCCAGCGATGGACTGGCACCCTGTCCTGGGTTTAGCTTCACTCTACAAGAAAGATGTTTTTTCAAAGGTTCTTTAGTAAAGATGGTTCTATACAGAACCATGAACATTTAAAGAACCTAACGTTCTTCAAATTGATGAGGAATGTGCTGTAGATGCTTTTGGAAATGGTTCTATGTAGCACCAAGAAGGGTTCCTCTATTGTTATGAGCTCAGCAGCTTCAGCTACAGCAGAAGCCATTTGGGGGCTATATAGAACCAAGTTCTGTATAGAACCATGTACATGTTCAATCTGAGGAACAATTCATCATGCAAAGAACCCCTTGAGTCTTCATGGTTCTATATAGAAGCATTTTCTTTACTAAAGAACCCTTAAAGAACCATCTTTGTTAAGAGTGTAGTGTGAAGGGTAGAGGACTCACTGTGACTCTGACCAGCGGGTAAGATGATGGATGGATGGATGGATGACATGGTGAACTGGTCTTAATGGAGATGAATGTGTGAGGTTTCGCTGTTTCATGTCTTTGTACTAATTATTCAGTGTGTGACTAAATTCTTCATCATCGTTTAGCAAAGTGCCGCCTCCTGACGTTCGTTCACTTTAACCATCAATTAGCCAATCAAATCGCAGTGGATTAACTCATGTCCCGCCCACCACTACTCCCAGTTTGACTCAGAAATATGATGACTAAGCAGTAATAAGAACAGAAGAGCAGAGAGATCTTAAACTTACTTCTTTACCAAAGACATAAAAGGCGTTAGAGCAGTCTTAATGATTTTAAAGATGCGGGAGTTACCTGTGGGGGGTAAAATGAAAACAAATGTTTCAACTTTCATCATTTAACACAACATTAAAGTCTGTTTAGTTCATTTAGCTTTTATACACCAATCAGTGATGACCTTCATGTTATATAAACACTGTGTCCACTTCAGCTCCACTACAGCAGCTCTTTGTACAGACTGTAGTCCATCTGTACTTCACCCTGTTCTACAGTGATCAGGACCCCCCACAGAGCAGGTGGATCATTCTCAGTGACACTGATGTGGTGGTGGTGTGTTAGAGCTGCTGTGTCACTCACTGTCCTCTATCAGACACACCTGCCTTGTTGGTCTTGTAGATGTGAAGTCAGAGACAGCAGCTCAGCACAGTGTGTGTTGGTCCTCTGGTCCTGATGCTGTTGGCTGCACTATTTTAACTCCAGTAGTGACACTGAGGTGTTTAAGACGTCAGCAGCCCTGCTGTGTCAGATCCGCTCTAACACACCGCCACCACATCAGAGTCACTGAGAATGATCCACCAGCTCTGTGGGGGGTCCTGACCAGTGAAGAACACTGAAGTATACAGAGAAACAGATGAACTACAGTCTGTAAGTGTAGAGCTACACAGTGCAGGTCATTTTAATGTTATGGCTGGTCTGTGTACACTGGCTGGTCCATTTTTGAGGAACAATAAATCATAATTTTATCAGAAGCATCTACAATATAGGTACAATGTAAAGACGTACAAGTTTTGACTGCAGCCATTTTTGAGCCCTGTACCCCCTCTACTGACCAAATGACCACTCCCCAAATATGATGATATTATATATATCGTGGATCCACAGTTATATTGGCATGCTGGGCTTATAAAAGTGTATCAGACACAGAGTCCTGTGTCTAATATATTGGAATGTAAGTGTGTGCTGTGTTTGAAAAGATTACAAATCATCGATTTTGCCCTCTGCTTTAATTTTTGGGAGATAAATGTGTTCTCACAGGCAGCGTCTCCTCTACATAACAGTGTCCGGTTGTGTTGATGCAGTGACAGATGCTGTTAAGTGATAATGATGTTCTAAAGTGCTCCTGAGCCCATGTAACTATTTCTATCAGTGTAACTGGACGGTTACTCAAACAGAACCAGCTGAGGACTGGACGCTCACACACTCAGCAGAGGTTTAGTCTTTACACACTGAGGTTTCCTCTGACTACCTGAATCTTTACAAGTAGTACTATAGAGCTCAACTCTTTACAGTCTTACACTGAGGAACATTGTCTCTGTACTGACTAAGTTTGACCCAAACTGTGAACCAGGACCCGTCCTTACTTGTTTATACTAATGATGATATATTGATAGTGTCACAAGCATGTCAGTGTAAGAGAATCGCTGGTCGTCCTGGTCCACTGACGGTTAAGGTGGATGCGACTATAAGGTAGTTTTATCTAATAAACGAGTGAAAACACAACATAAACATATAAACTAAACTGTTTCTGAAGAAACGTCCATTTGAGACCCACCAGAAATCTCCTTCAGCAAGTCAAATATGGCTTTCGTGATTTCAGGCTGTGCCGAGTTGTGCGAGTTGGCCATTTTTTTGGGCGGCTGACTCTGCGGCTCTTCTCTTCTCTCTCTTCCTTTGAACTTGTCTGAACTGGATGACTTTTTGCGAGCGTGTTCCTTCTTGTGTACACCTCCATTAAAATGGTGGTCTGCACATCCATCAGTCGTGTTCATGCTTTCACTGTCACTGTCCAGTGACTTGATGGAAGCTGGCTGTCTTTTAGGAATGACTTTTGTCCTGGCTTTGAAACGGACCAAATCTGAATTCACCTGATGAAGCCCGTCAGTGTGTTCGGGGTGTTTTTCATGTGTGAAGTCAGTCGTCTGGTCACAGGGGGCCAAACATCCAGAGTCTGTGACCCACAAGTCTCCCTCCATAGAACTGCACCGTCTCTGTGACATGCTGGTACAATCTGTCTGGAGAGGAGGCGTGTCCTCGTGATGAGGAGTGGACTCTGATAGACTGCAGACGTCCGCGGCTTCATCTGGCTTCTCTTCTCCTTTAAGACTACTGAGCTGCAAATATAACAACACATCATCATTTACATGTCCAGTGGAAACAACAGTAACAGCAGCTGCAGAACTGACATATATTTATGGGTCTACGTTACTGTAAGAGTAGAGTTTGTGATGGATTTGGTGAGTATTTAAAGATGCGCCTGTGATGGACAGTAATCCATTACAGTCTGTCTGTGAGCACTGTGTGTGTTTAACATCTGAAAGACATTAGAATATGGTAGAAAAAGTCTTTTTTTGTATTTATTAGGGCTTGTAGTTATTGTATGTTTATTGTTTGTTTTTGTTGAACTTGTGTTCTGGTCCTGAAGGAACATGGTTTCGTTTTTGTATGTACTGTACTGTATATACTGTAGCTGAAATGACAATAAAAACCTCTTGAACTCTTGAAACATGAACATTTGTGCTGCCTAAAATATTATAATTTAAGATTTTTTTTATTTTCATTAGTCTGATCAACATTAAAACACAAAACGACTTAAAATGTCACTTAAATGAGTGACAGGTTACCTTTTTGAATTAAATTATGAACAACAATGAACATTTTCATGATGTTCATATTGATTGAGATGTTAAATGATGGCTGAGTGTTTATACAGAAGCTGTTACTGACAGTAAACACTAGATGGTGCTACGGATATAAAGTAGGTAGTTTGGTAATACGCTCAGAGCGGAAGTGTTTTCTTACTAACCTTCAGCGCAGTGTGTAGAGTGTCTATTGTAACTCAACTAACAACCACAAATGTGTATTAGCAGTTATTAATAATACAGTATATTATATTTTAATATGTTATTATTATTATTATTATTATTATTATTAATAATAATTATTATTATTATCATTATTATTATTATCATTATTATTATTATTAAAATTATTATTATAATTATTATTATTACTATTATTATTATTACTTCTACTACTACTACTACTACTACTATTATTATTAC
>BRDA01024218.1:1632-12205 GCA_036984385.1 Crenuchus spilurus
GACTAAACTCCTTAATTGACGGGAGAAGGTCAGTCATGTTTACACGGACAATAAAAAATAAAAACATTGAATTAATCAGTCATATATAATATTTCGACCACCAGCATAATACTGGGAATAATCATGTTTGGTGTGGCATGGATTCTTTTTGGCAATGAAAAGTATCCAGAGGCTCTCATGCCCATTCCAACTGAAGAGGACCACTGAGCTCTCTCAGGCACATCGATCCTGGATTGAGATTGGGCAAGTTAGTGGGCCAGGGAAGTACCATATAGTCACTGTCATGCTCCTGAAACCACTCCTGCACCACCCTTGCACAAAGAGGTGCAGTGTTATGCTGTTGATAGACACCATTACCATCAGGGAAGAACATCAAAATGTACAGGTGCACATGCCAAGTACCCGTTGGCATTCAAAGACTGCAGTGGTATTAGTGGTCCAAGATCATGGCAGGAAAACATCCCCCAGACATGTGCGCTGTGACCACCACTCTGTTTGGCCCACAGTTGCCTCTTGGAGGCAGCCCTCCACTGAATGGATGGATGGATGGATGGATATTTACTTTCATTTGGCACATTTGTACTGACTGGAAGAGGGCAGTTAATTCCTCAAATCAGTGATTTACTTTGATTTGACTCACTACAAATCATCAAACAGATCTGATTGATTTCATGCACGCTTATTTTCCCCGAATTGTTACAGGCAGCCTGTAAATAAAGTACTGCAGTCTGGTGCTCAGTAATCTTTCACTATACAGGCCTTTAGGGTTTATTTCAGTGTTTTTTATTCTAATTTCTCTCCATTAAATCTGTACAACTGAGACACTAATTATCATTCATTTCTCTGCACTTTGGCTCCAGCAGCTGACTTCAGCACCTGCCCATTGACGTCTGTTAATGTATAACTGCCTGATGCCATTCCTGTATGTATCAGCTAGCCAAAGTAAGATTGTGTCAGTCTACTAATATTCCCTCTCTTTTTGTCTCTCCGTCTCAGGCTCTCCATCTCTCAGTGGCTCTGCTACAGTGACAGTGCTGGTGGATGATGTGAATGACATGGTGCCACTGTTTTCATCCTCATCCTTCTACACTTCCATAGCAGAAGATGCTCCAACAGGAAGTGATGTGCTTCTGGTTAATGCCTCTGATGCTGACGTGGGCCAAAATGGAGTTATTAGGTATTACACTCGTGCTACCTCATACATACATTCACAGGTCAAATAAACTCAGAGCTGGTGCTGAATATTTAAATCAGTGAGGCATAACAGGTGAAGCACACGTTTAGTGCATTATAAAGGGACACATCACTAGGAGCAGATGTGTGTAAAGTCAAAAACTTAGCTTCAGAGTTTGTTCTATTCTAATCTTAGCGATTCTATTCCTGGCGCTGTGCGAGATGGCTGACTCTCCAGTAACTCTGTAGTTTTTTCTAGTTTTCTATTTTTTTCCTTAATTTCCCTGAAGGAACCACCTAAAGGGATCAATAAAGTACTATCTATCTATCTATTCTTGTTTCTATCTCAACCAACACGCTAAGAAATTAATACAGACAGCTGTGTTAAAAACATAGGACTTCCAGTGACACGTTGAATGTAACATTTTTTCTTATGCCAGAGTGATGCTTCTTGATTTTTCAGGAGACATTGTTACACATGGTCATTTACATTTGTTTAGTAAGTCAACATGATGTGAGACCAAATTAGGAGCAGGAAACCAATTTGGGAGGTGCTCAAGTCCAGATTTGGCTTAAGCCTCGCTCACAACCGGAGCCTTGAGGTAATGATATGGGTACATAAAAACACCCATAGACAACCACAGACACAGTTACACAGCATTTATTTTGAGTATTTACACCCTTATGCTGTAATTCGTCACGTATTGTCTTTTACATTTAATTTAAACTTTTAAGCATATACAGGCCATCTTCATGCTGTCACGCACACATGCGCTCCAACCAGTCAAATGTCTGACTCTAAACCAGCCCACTCCCTGCAGGAGGTTGATGGGGGGTGAGCAATGTGCTCCAGTTTCCACGAAACAAACTAATGAGGATGATGATGGGCAGTGACAGAAAGACTAGCACCCAACAGGGGGGATACAAGACTCCAGCATTTAATACACCCCCAAAACTGTCCCAGTGCAGGATATTTGCTTCAGCCTGTTGCTCACTTCCCACTCAACACTATTTCAGTCTGTGTCTGTACTGGGTGCGTGACTGAATGTCACTGTTGTTTCGTCAAGGTTGTTATTCACACTTTGTTCTCCAATTTGTTGCTTGTTTTGTTGGTGCTGTTCCTGTGCTGCTGATGCAGGCTCAGTACAAGCTCATATGTGTGTACATGTTCATGTCAGAGCCAGTTTGCATCAACGAGCTGAGAGGGTGGACGCCCCAAACTGAGCGATGAAACCAAATCCTTTTAAAGCCCTGCAGAAACGTTGCATTTTTGTTCAGGGGGAATCCAGGGACGTCTCTAAAAGACTATGATCTTTATGAAGGATGATGGGAAATCTCTGAAAGAAGGAAACAAGTGAAAGCTGTTTGGTGAACTCACATAAACTTTGGTCTCTTTGTTCTAGAGCTGTAAGAAATTGAGGAAAAGTTTGAGTGATTTATGATCGATATATTTTTGAAAAGTTTGGTTTTGTTGCCACATGTGTCCCAGTTGTGTCCTCGTGCTCTTCAGTAGGGGTGAAACAGTGCCCTCCAAAGGGCTGCTCTGTAAATGGTGGAGCAGAAACCACACAAAAGGACACGTGGGCTGTCAAATGTGTATTTTCAATTGTTTCTCTAAATTCCATCAAATGGATTGGATTTCAGATCCTACTTTTATCTGCATTTCTCAGAAACTTAAAAAACTGTGAAAAATGACCATTTAAACTATTTAACAACCTGAATCTATATGAATGTAAATCAACATGTTTTTTTTATCCTTGTGTGTATTAACCTAGCTGTAATATAATTAGTTAGTGTTATATGGCAAATATGTCTTCTTGACCTTCTGTGCTGTGTCTCTTTCACAGTTACAGTCTGAGTGGAGGAGATGGGCAGTTCTCCATAAATCCTGCCACAGGGCAGATCATAACTAGCTCTCTACTGGACCGAGAGACACGAGGCAACTACCAGCTGCTGGTGGTGGCATCAGATGGTGGGCAGCCGACAGCCCTCTCCAGCTCAGCTATGGTGTCTGTGGTTGTCACCGACATCAATGATAATCCACCAAGATTTCACCATCATCCTTATGTCACACACATACCTGCCTCCACCTCTCCAGGTGAGTGATTTTAAACATCAGTGGCCTTGCTAAGCAATAAAAATGCAAATGGGTTATTAAAAATATCTTGTTTGAGAGCTGTGATGACAAAATGATTTGAATGCTCCTCACTGTCCCCACGGGGATTAGGGATTAATGATTTTATGTCTGTTATTGCAAACCCTGTAAAGCTGCTTTGTGACATCAGTTGTAAAAAGCGCTTTATAAATAAAATTTGATTGATTGATTGACTGTAACAGATTTGTTTTTGTGTATTTTTGTTATGCAGGTTCTCTGGTATTTGCCGTCACAGTAACAGATGAAGATTCCGGCTCCAATTCTCAGTTGCACTATTCCCTCAGTGGTCGCAACTCAGAGAAGTTCAAGATTGACCCAGTACGAGGTGCCATCATGGCCAGTGAGAAATTAACTGGCAGTTCCGAGGTTACTTTTACAGTTCGTGTTAAGGATGGGGGAAACAACCCCAAAACAGACAGCACCACCGTGACCGTCCGGTTTGTGACAGGAGGAGACTTCCCCATTATCAAACTCAAAGACAAAAGCTTCACCTTTCCAGAAAATCAAGCCATAAACACTGTTGTCACCAAGGTTTCTGGTACGTCTACAAGGGCTGGACCATTGTCATACTACATTGCAAGTGGCAACTTGGACAATGCATTTCATGTAGACCAGCTTTCAGGTGAGCTGTCCATCAAAAAGTCCCTTGACTATGAGAATATTGAGAAGTATGTCCTGTGGGTAGAGGCACGGGACCAAAGCTTTCCTCCATACTCTGCCTATGAGAAAATCGAAATCACAGTGTTGGATGTGAATGACAACAATCCTGTTTTTGAGAAAGAGCCTTTCCATGCTGAGATCTTGGAGAACCTCTCTCCTCAGAGAGTACTGGTGGTGTCTGCCCTTGACCATGACAGTGGCCCCAATGGACAGCTGGAATACACCATTGTTGATGGAAACAAGGAAAACAGCTTCAGCATTAACCGTGCCACGGGAGAAATTCGCACAACACGACCACTGGACAGAGAGAAAGTGGCTCAGTACTCTATGAAGGTAAAAGCTACAGATCGTGGTGCTCCACCAAGAAGCACAGCAGTCAGAGTCATCATTAATGTGCTTGACGTGAATGATAATGCACCCAGATTCTCCAAAATCTTCAGCGCCACTGTGCCTGAGAATGCACCTGTGGGTTACACTGTCACCCGCGTTACAACTACTGATGAGGATGTGGGTACCAATGCCATTAGCCGCTATACTATCAGTGATGCAAGCCTTCCCTTCATCATCAACCCCAGCACAGGAGACATAACCATCAGCAGGCCTCTTAACAGGGAGGACACTGACCACTTCATCGCTAAAGTCTCTGCCCATGACTCAGGCTGGGCGGTAAGCACTGATGTCACCATATTTGTGACAGATAAAAATGACAACGCCCCTAGATTTAGCAAGCCATCTTACTACCTTGACTATCCTGAACTGACGGAAGTCGGGTCATTGGTCACCCAAGTCTCTGCTACAGACCTGGATGAGGGATTCAATGGTAAAATATTCTACTTCATTAGGTCACAATCTGAATATTTCCGCATCAACTCAAGCACGGGGGAGATATTTGTCAAGCAGCAGCTGAAATACCAAAACTCAACAAGCCACAGTAATGTCAATATAAACAGACATAGTTTCATTGTGACAGCATCTGACAGAGGTGTCAAACCCCTAATGAGTGAAACCACTGTGATTGTGAACATAGTGGACAGCAATGATAATCCTCCCATGTTTGAGTCCTCCTCCTACTCCACTCCTGTTACTAAGAGTGTCAAAGTAGGCACTAAGCTCATCAAAGTCACAGCCCATGATAAGAAAGACTTTGGAGTAAACTCTGAGATTGAGTACACGATATCAGGAGGCAACAGCTCAATTAAATTCCGTTTGGATAAACAGACTGGATGGGTCACAGTTGCCTCTTCTCTCACTTCAGATATAAATAAATCCTACTTACTTGAAATAACAGCAAGAGATAAAGGAAATCCTCCTTTGTTGGATAAAACCACTCTTAGAATTGCTGTAACTGAAGAGAACCACCACACTCCAGAGTTTTCCCAAAGCCAAGTCACTGCCACAGTTTCTGAAAGCCTGACTGTTGGTACTGCAATTCGCACTCTGTCTGCAAGAGACAAAGATAAGGACAAACAAATGAATGGTCTCATCACATACAACATCTCATCAGGCAATGACGAGGGCTTGTTTGTGGTCAACAGTAAAACAGGGGTTTTGTCTTTGGCAAAGCCATTGGACTATGAGAAAAAGCAAAAACATGAACTTAGAATCTCAGCTACTGATGGAGGATGGATTGCAAAGACCAGCTATGTTACAGTTAACATCCATGTTACTGATGTAAATGACAATCCACCTGTGTTTGAGCCAGATGAATACTTCCCTGTTGTGCAGGAAAATGTGCCGAGTGGCACCACAGTGGTGAAACTGAATGCCACAGATAAAGACTCTGGCCCCAATGCAGTGATGGCTTATGTCATTCAGTCTTCTGACAGTGATCTCTTCATTATCGATCCCAACACAGGAATTATAACAACTCAAGGATTCCTTGACTATGAGGCCAAACAGGTGTATCATCTGACAGTCAAGGCTTTCAATGTACCTGATGAAGAACGCTGTAGCTTTGCAAATGTTAATATTCAACTTAAAGGAGCCAATGAATATGTCCCTCGTTTTGTATCTAAGCAATACTACTTTGAGGTTTCAGAAGCTGCACCCAAGGGCACCATGGTTGGGGAGGTATTTGCAAGTGATAGAGATTTAGGAGAAGATGGTGTTGTCTACTACTTGATCTTTGGCAGAAGCAGGAGAAAAGGTTTTGGTATCAATAAAAACACGGGTCAGATCTATGTCACAGGACCTCTTGATCGTGAAAAAGAAGAAAAAATCTCCTTAAAGGTACTTGCCAAAAATGCTGGAAGTATTAGAGGGGCAGATATTGATGAGGTGTTTGTAAACATCACAATCCTTGATGCCAACGATCCTCCAGTGTTTACCCAAGAACTGTATGATGTTCAGGTGAGTGAAGGACTGTCACCTGGTGGTCTGGTCACCTTTGTCAGTGCAGAAGACTCAGATTCTGTGCCGAGCTGGAGCAGATTCACCTACTCCATCACCACTGATCATGAGAAAAATGCATTTACCATCAATCCACAGACTGGGCAGGTCTCTGTTTCAGCCGAGTTAGACCGCGAGACTACACCTGTATACAACCTGACTCTGCTGGCTATAGATTCAGGCTCACCTGCAGCCACAGGCACTGCCACCTTGATTGTGACTCTGGAGGATATTAATGACAATGGGCCCACCTTGGTGACCACAAGTGGAGAAGTCATGGAGAACCAGAGGGCAGGAACGCCAGTGATGACCCTGAGTTCCACGGATCCAGATCTGGCACCAAATCAAGGTCCTTTCTCCTATAGTCTGCTTTCGACTGGATCAGCTGTGACTTATTTCACCTTAACTTCATCTGGGGAACTCAGCACCAGCCGAGAGATAGACCGAGAACAGATCAGCGATTTCTATCTTTCTGTGGTCATCAAGGACTCTGGTGTTCCTCAGATGTCCTCCACAGGAACCGTCCTTATCAAAATAAATGACCAGAATGATAACCCATCCCAACCTCGCTCTGTTGAGATCTATGTTCATTACTTTGGGAATTTGTTCCCTGGAGGATCCCTAGGGATTGTGAAGCCCCAGGATCCAGATGTGCATGACACATTCCATTGTTCATTGATTCCTCCTGCTGCAAGCCTGTTTAGTATACCCACAGGAACCTGCAACCTCAATTCAAATGCTCGATCCACAGATGGCACATTTGACTTGTCAGTGAGGAGCAATGATGGTGTCCATGCAGCTGTCAACAGTAATGTCCGTGTTTTCTTTATTGGATTCAGTAATGCTACAGTGGACAACAGCATACTGATTCGACTAAATTCCCAAAGTGTCAGCAACTTTCTCACCGACCACTACCTCAGCTTCTTACGCATCGCAAACTCACAGCTTGCAGGTTTGGGTACAGGAGTTCAACTGTATGGGGCATTTGAATTGAAAAACCAAACCTTCCTCATGGCAGCTGTCAAACGTGGCCATGGACAGTATGTCAACCCAAGTGGTGTAGCTACCTTCTTCCAGAGCATAAAAGATGTACTGCACAGGCAAAGTGGAGTTAAAATAGACTCAGTGGACCACGACCCGTGCACTCACAACCCATGCCAGAACAGTGGCAGCTGCAAGCGACGACTCAGTGTGGGACCAGATATGATGACAATGGAAAGTGTCCCGGTCATTCTCGTTTCAAATCGCCCCCTGCAGCCGTACGTCTGTAACTGCAGACCTGGTTATGCTGGTAGTTTGTGTGAAACAGACATAAACGAATGTCTTCCATCACCTTGCCACAATGGTGGAACCTGCCATAACCTTGTGGGAGGCTTTTCCTGTTCCTGTCCAGAAGGTTTCACCGGGATGGCCTGTGAGAGGGATGTCAATGAGTGCTTGTCCAATCCATGCAAGAATGGGGCACTGTGCCAAAACTTCCCAGGCGGGTTCAACTGCCTCTGTAAATCGGGATTTGCAGGTACCGTATAGCTCTCATTCAGATTTTATATGAGCAACACAACCACAGATATTAGGCAAAGCACACACACACAGTCATTGCACACTGCAATGTTTTTATCCAAGAAAAATATTTGCTTCCAGGCAATTGGAGAGGTGTTGTAACCCTAGCATGTGGTGATGACTGCCAAAAGTCGTTTGCTGTTAGGGTTACGGGTTGGGGGGTATCAGCTGTGATGCATATCAACTTGTCATGTTTACTTTAAAGGAAAAGGGATGATACAGTTTTGACCCTAATAAGGACAAAACTCTAGCCTGCCTTTGAGTGCACTTGAGTCAAGTTTCACTACCTGCTTTCCATGGTTAAAAGCCTTGGTGTGTTTGTAGTTTAAAGAGCTCTGTGAGTTAAGAGTTCATCTGGCCCACCGTTTAAGTCTTAATGGAGAAAAAACTTCAACAGTGTTCTTCTGTTCATTGTTGAGTGTAACGAGCACATGAGTTGTAATCTAATTAGAAAAGCTCCTGTAGTATCAACACCACACTGTGTATCACTTCGAACTAAGTGTGATGGGCAACTGAAGACTTAATAAATACACAAATAGTGTCTGTAAGAGAAGTGAATGCACTTAAGCGTGTGTGATAACATTAGTTTGAATCAGGTCTGTTTGGGCAGCTGTAGGCTGTAGTTTTTGGAAAGAACTCTTCAAATGCAGCCATTTCAGACGGTTTGTCTCTGGCTCGCTCAGGCTTTGAGTCATTACTGTCCTTTTTTATTATGACCATAACAAATGACCACAAGCATTCACGTCTGAGGCCCCAGATAAATGGCGGCGGCTGAAGAATTACACCTATTGACTTACAGTAGTTTGCCTGCCCTTCTGCTGAACCCCCAACTTCCTGTTTTGCACGCCTGGTTGTGGTGATGGAATTTATGTCCCATAAGATATTGGTCTTATGTTGCCACACCAATGGAGTGCAAATGAGAAGAGCAAATCTTAGCTTTAGTGGTCCTTACCATATTGCACTGATCACTGTGTTTATTTTTTCACTCCCATCAGGGTTTCATTGTGTAATCTGTGTTTTATGGGCCTCCCAGATCTAGTGCAGCTAATGCTGTCATGACAGGTATATATTTTCACCAGCTCTTTTCTCAGAAACGTGGGTGCGTTTACAAGGTGGGATACTTTCAGAGTCCTTATGTCTGGAGGGAGGGAGAAGATGAGAAACAGAATGAGTGCAAAAGCACAAAAGCCCTGGTGATTTCTGGGAGCCCCATACGTGAACAGCCCTTCACCGTTTGCTTATGTCATCCTCACCTCATTTGTTTTCATTTGTGTTGTTTCATGAACTCAGGGAAAACCTGTGATTCCATCATCAATTACTGTGAGTGTAACCCCTGTTTTAACGGAGGTTCCTGCCAGAGCCGTGTGGAAGGCTATTACTGTCACTGTCCGTTTGGTAAGTCATCAGTCCAGCTGCTGGAGCCAGGTGTTACAGTCCTATTCTCATGCACTGTTTATCAGACCTGGCTACATTTCAGGCTATAGTGGATGATATCAAGATACATTAAGAGTGAAATATGCTTCTCTGTACATAAGAAGTTAATGTGGCGGACTATGAGCATATTCATTGTGATTGCCCTGTAACATTTGTGACCCCGCCAGGGAAAACCAGGCCAAAGTCACTGGGCAACTTATTGAGATACCGTGTAAATATTGTTTCACTCATATTAGCGACAAAACTTAGCTACTCTGTATTATTGCTGTAAATGAAAGATAATAGTCTCAGATATCCATTGGAGTACATATTTTGATCAAAAACAAAACTTAAATTCAAGTTGTTTTGAAAAAAACATAAAAAAAAGAATGACTTTGACCTGGTTTTCCCTGGCGGGGTCACATTTGTTCTCATCCTTTCATTTTGATGTGACGTGTTGATTCTTTGACAGTCTGAAATGGATGACTTTGCTTGTTTTAAGTGTGCACAAAGCTAAGTCAATGCACTAGAAATGATACTAATTTACTCATTCTTGTTGCACAGGTGTATTTGGAAAACACTGTGAACTAAACAGTTATGGGTTTGAAGCACTTTCCTACATGGAGTTTCCCAGTCTGGATCCCAACAACAACTACATCTACATCAAGTTTGCCACTCTGAAGGAGAATTCCCTGCTCATGTACAACCATGATAACCAGACCGGTGACAAGGCTGAGTTTCTAGCCTTAGAGATCTATGAAGGTCACATGAGGTTCTCCTTTAACCTGGGCAGTGGGACCTACAAACTGATGACTACGGTGCGGGTTTCAGATGGTCAGTTCCACACAGTCATAGCAAGGAGAGCTGGAATGGTGAGGCACTTATTGTTTACTCAGACATTTCTAAGTGACTTTTTATTAACCTTGATGTGTGTTTTTTGCTAAGCAATTTCTAAGCAATTTGTGCAAAAACAGATTTGGAGTGTTTTGTGAAGGCAGAAGGATGCTGAATGTGATGCTGACTTGCTGGTGTTTGGTACTTTTCACACATTATGATGTTCTTGAGTGTTAGGGGTTTACTTGACAGGGGTGTATTTTTTCATCATGTGATGATAAGCAAGTTGCTTTAACTTATGGTTAATTTTGGCCAGTGATTACATTTGATTACTCCTTGTCATGTTTGATTTATGCTGTTTTGATGCTGACATGCTGGCTCAAATTCCTT
>BRDA01024222.1:0-12976 GCA_036984385.1 Crenuchus spilurus
ATTAATAGTGTTTATTGTGGTTGTTTATGGACAAATATTTCATATGCTAGCAATTAAAAGTAGTGTTGAGATTTTTTTCTGGATTAATATCTCATATTCTAGTGTATAGAATGTTTATTGAGGTTGAATAATAGTGATTAATATTAGTGCTGATTAAATTTGTCTGGAGAAATATCTACTATTCTAGTGATTAAAAGTGTTTGTTGAGGTTGTTCATGAACTTATATTGACCCGTGATGTCTTGGACTAAATATGTGCTAAATGTCTGGTGGGGAAGAAGCAGCTGTACTAAAGTCTATAAACTCACTGTCAACAACTTGTTAGAGAAACCAAAACAGAACTAAAAAGCTTACCTCATTTATACCACAGAAGATTGAATATCCGGAGGAGCAGCATTTCAGATTTTTTCACAGTCTCAAACTGGCTTTAAAAAACGTCATGGATTCTTATTGTCGCCCAAACTTTTGAATGGTACTGCATTTCATTCTTTAACTACATTACACTGATATAAAAAGCAAAAAAGTATGTAAATATTTGCAGAGTGCAGTTAGAAAGATCTCATGCATGGGGCTTTGTTTACAGAGGCTTTTATCCAGAGAAAATCGCTGTAAGGCTTTAAGGAAAAACACAAAATGAGGATTCAGTGCTTGGCAAGAAACACAAGTTTACTGTAATGTGATCATTCATAATTATTTCCATTCATTAAAAAGCATTAAAGTAAGAATGTGAAGTGGTACAGTAAACAGATTATTCACGTTTAGCCAATGTCTGCTTTAACAGCCGTGTTGTGCTGTTATTGTTCTAGAATGTCAGACCGGTGCACGACAAACATAAAACATTTTATCCTGACCTCCCCTAATATATTAACACTCATTTTCACTACTTGATTTTTTGTCTGCCCTTAAAATACTGAATAGTATTGGGCCACAAGTTCATTCATTATTTCTTCTAAAAACAGTGGTATTAAAATAGTTCATGTGTTGGAGTAACTGTCTACTGTCCAGGTTTTCTTCTAGGTTGTGGAACATTGCTGTGAGGATTTGATTGCATTCAGCCACAACAGTGTTAGTGAGATCAGGATGTTGGATGATCACCACAACTCTTCACCAACTCATCCCAAAAGTACTGAATGGAGCATCTTCATTCTAGAAAACACAGTTCCACTGCTCCACAGCTCAATGCTGGAGGACTTTATACTCCTGTAGCCTAGGCAGTAGGCATGGTGCCAACAGGTTCCTGTTTATCTGCTCCAGTCCTATTCGTTTGGCAGTACTTTTCTAGACAAGCTGTGTGTGTGTGTTTATCTATGTCAGCACTATGCATTCATTAGAAGAGGTGTCCACAAACATTTGGACATACTGTATAGTGTATCCAATTTTTGGCTGCATCATTCAGACACCATGTTTTACACAGAAATCCATCACAGTATGGAATAAACACGCATCATGAATCATATTGACTTGGGTATGTATGAGTATAAAATTCTAGTGTGTTTTATTTGATAGATACTGTCAAGCATGAGGGTGTGTTTAAGGCGGTTTGAGGGAACAGAGCCCATTCTCAGAGGGCAGAGGAGATGGAGCTTTATCTCTGTTAGCTGATAGAAATGAGACTGGCATTAGAATGGCCTCATTTCTCCCAGCCCTGGGGCATTTCTCTAGCCATCTCCAGAGGCTACACAACTCTGCTGTCAGTTGCTCTCCTGCCCCCACACCATCTGATCTGCTCTTGGCCAGACAGGCCGCTCTGTACCTGTTTTGATCTGAGTCTGTGGACTAGGAAAAATAGGCTCTTTTGCCCTGGATGCTTTCGGCTTGGCAAGGAGGAGGAGATGGGTTTTTTGGAGTTTAACTAAGGCTGCTAGCTCCAGCCTTGCCTTTATTCACCTCTCCGCTTCTTCTCCATCGTGGCTTAATCTCCTTGGGCTTCATCGGGCGCAGTAGGTCAACAGCTGAAACTCAGCCACATTAATCGTTCCCACATGCACTCGTCTTAATGCTAGCTTTCCTTCAACCTGGTGTTCTTCAGAATTGACCAATTAACATCATAACTGCAGTTCAGAACAGCCGTCTTGTATAATTAATTGCTATGTATGCGTCACCTCATAATAATATAGTATGCCTCTAGGCAACAACATGAGAGAATGACACATGTGACCCAGCTGAAACAGAGCTCTAATTAGAGTAATGCTGGTGGATCAGCACCACAGACAGCTTCCAATTGCAAAGGCTGCTTGACTCACACTTTCCTAGCTGTTATCCAGTGAAAGCTAATCTGTTGACAGATGTTCGGAGCAGCGAGTGCAGAAAGAAAAAAACAAACTGCAATACTTAGGTGTTACAAATAGTGAGATGTGTCAAATTATGCACATCTAATTTGTCCAAATAGCAACACATTCGCAGATTACGCCGCAAATACCATATGGAAATGAGAGCTGCGAGTTTGCCCTACAGCAGGACGGATGTCTTATTCTCTTTACTGGACCAACCCACTAGAGGGGTCCCTCAGGGCTCAGTAATTCGTCCCTTGTTGTTATCTTACAATCACACCATTCAGGGTGTTTCTCAATGCAGCTTGTCCACCTCTAGCTGGCCTTTCATCAGATATAATGGCCTGTCTGGCATGCTGTCCAACACCTGAGATTGAACCAGAACTGAACTGAGCAGCTCTCATCTCACCATCAGAATGACAGTGAGACATCCATCTTTTGTAAGTCACTGGAGATTCACCTTTATTCTTGTAGGGCTCAGGTTTCAGTCTCATGTATGAGAGGGATTCCACACCTGCTAGTGCATCGCCATCGTCTTATATTTTTTATTCATTATGTGGAAAGTGTCGTATTTCTTTCTTTTTTTGATCCAATTTCCCCCTAATGTAGTGGTACCCAATCGACCCATCCATCTGCTAGGACTCTCTCAATCACTTGGAATGTCCCTGACTCTAGGAGGATGAAGACTCAAACATACCTCCTCCAAAGCCTGTGAAGTAAGCCACCACGTCTTTTCCAACTGCGGCCTATACATCGTCATTTGGAGGAAAGCGCAGGATCCCCAGCTCTGATGGATAACATTGCATGGTAGTAGTAATGGGGAGAGAGCTCAATCTACCCACCCTTCCAACACCATTTACCGAAAATGTACCCATCACATCCAATTTTGCTCTATCGAGCCTCAGATGTTGATGGCAAGCATCATGACCGGGATTCAAACTCACAATCCTCTGATCATAGTGTCAGAGTCCACTGAGCCACTCAAACTCAAGATATTCTAAGATTTCATGAGCTTTAAGTCATACTGATCATAAAGGCATAACATGTCACAGTTTACTTTCAATTAAATTATAAACAACAATGAATTTTCCACAATATTCTTTGTTTTTGATATGACACTGAGTATACATTTGATTTGCATGTGATGAAGAGCTATACACACATTACCATTTCAATTATAATATTATATTTTTCACTAATTTGTTTTCTTACTTTTATTTGCCAGTCTGTGTTTATACATTCCAAAATTAGTATTCCATCTGTTTCAACTTAATCTGCTACAATTTTACCTTATATTTAATTACTATGAACAATGTATTTTTCACTCAAAACAGCCAAAGCATATCTGGAGTCCAGATGTTGCTTCTTTAGTTTTAGAACAGGAGCTGTTGCGCTAATGACAGATGAACTATTTCACTATTTCTGTTATAATACCAAACAACACGAACATATCTGCATAGTATGAGATGATTTTGACTCAATTCATTGCTCTCCCTGTCCTGACTCAACTTTAAACTGATGTTACTGCTTAATTTATTTTAAGTTATCAAAAGTCTGCACCTTTTCTTCTGGAGAGTCAACGTACTGCACCTTTAACCCTTTAAGCCCAATCGCTTCTGATCGCAACGTTACCGTATCAAACATCCAAGCATGCACTGCAAGGATGAAGCAAAAAGTGATATTAAAACCTGCATATCAGTGCAGTAATCCTATTTCTTTGGTGTAGCATGAAGGGCTTTGTGAATATGGATTTGAGACAATTTGCAGTTGTATCACTGTCAGAGCTTCCAGAATTCTTTTGCAGGCAAAGTACTGTGATCATTATTATGCTGGCAGAGTTCTGCAGACAGCAAAGGACTTGGAGAAACTATGTGGGAGAAGTTCAAGAAGTTTTGAAAAGTTAAACATGCTGAACTGTGTCCATTTAAACTCTTAAAACCTAAATCCTGAAAGTATGGATCTTCAGCTCTGATTTCAGACTACAATTATGGTCATAAGTTGAATATATATATACTGCCTTTAAAAAAAAAAAGTCACACACTCTATAATTTCATTGGACCCCCTTTAGCACATTCGCTGTAGCATCATGTCTACAAACTTCTGCAATGTCACATTTTTTCTGTCCAGAGTTGCATTAATTTTCCCCGAAGATCTTGTATGGATGGGGAGATTTGGACCACTGCTCAAAGTCTTCTCCAGCAAATCCCAAGGATTCTCGATGGGGTTCAGGTCTGGACTCTGTGGTGACCAATATATGTGTAAAAATGATGTTTCATGCTGCATGAACCACTCTTTCACAATTTGAGCCCAACAACCCTGGCATTGTCATTTTAGAATATGCCCGTGCCATCAGGGAAGAACAAACCCATTGATGGAAGAACCTGGTCGTATATTCAGGTAGTCAGCTGACCTCATTCTTTGGGCTCATAATGTTGCTGGACCTGGACCTGACCAATAGTGGGCACTAGGCATGATGGGTGCATCACTTCAGCCGCCTCTCTTCTTACCCTGATGCGTTCATCAGTTTGGAACAGGGCAAATCTGGACTCGTCAGACCACATGACCTTCTTCCATTGCTCCAGAGTCCAATCACCTCACTGATAAGTGGTTTTCTTAAGTATACACAGCTGTTTAGTCCCAATCAACTGAGTTTCTTTCACATTGTGTGTGCAGAAATGCTCTTAATTTCACATATCTCTTTGTTTGTTGACAGTTTTTAACCTGATTTGAGTAGCTTCTGCTGATATATATGTACATATATATCACGTCAACCACCACCAATGGTCAGCATCCATCTGGACAATGTGACAGCAGCCATTCTGCACCACACATTAGCTATTAAACAGAGAGGTGAGGAGAGCCTAAGCCAGATTTTTGAAGATGGGGATAATTAGGAGTAAAGATGTTAGCCCTGGACATCAGGATAACACACACGCTTTTCCTAGGAGGTCCCCCATCCAAGTTCTAACCAGATCCAGACCTGCTTAGCTTCAGTTAATTCACATCCTATATTATGTGGGTGCAATGGCTGATCTACAAGGTTAAAATGTGTGAAAATGCGGTCAAACACATTGCTAATTGATTGATCTCTGTTTTCAACTTGACAGCAGTATTATTATCCTTTAGGCTAAGCGTGTTGAAAGGTTCTTTATATGCCGCTCGCTAAAAAGTTCAAGTCAGAGTGCATCAGAGATCAGACAAATGTTCATGAAAGCCATGACCAATCACACTTTGGCAAGTCCAAAAGACAATTCACTAAGACAGGAGCCTTAGGCTAGTAAATTGATAATCTTAATGTAATGGAATAGACTGTCAAAACAAAAGATCTATTATATAAATCATGCAGCGCAGGGCTGGACACATGAATAGAATAACGCGTTATGAAATGCTACAGCAGCGAGGGGTGAAGAGAGAGCGGCTGCTGGCACTGATAGAAGCATGAATGGAGAAGCTCTCCACTGGTATAGACAGAGCAAAGGTCAGCGAACAATAGGCAGCTCCCCTCTGCACAGGGGTGTTATTCATGTCAGGATGACGAGCAGGGAAAAGACTCGAGAAAAAAGCCTTCAGAGCTGAGTCGTAATACTCAATTAACGCGTAATTAAGCAGAGTGTCTGGGTTAGCAGGAGGTCTTGTACACACCACACTCGGGCGAGAAATGAAAACTGTAATATTTGTCTTCACACGAGCCCGCAGGCCGTACGAAAGCTGTTTTGGGTAAGGCAAAATACACTCCACACTTCTGATCAGCATAAAAACGCCAGCACATGTGGGGAGTAATCGGAGATAATACGATTGTCAGCAGGCTGTAATCAAGGCCTCAGAGTCAGTAAGGCTGCAATCAAGCTGACAGAGACTAATCGATATGCAGCCAGACTTCAGACACGTGGCATAAAGTTGCACGGAAGCAATAAAGTCCGTCGCTAAACAGAGCATCCACATCTTTTTACAGAACACCCGTGCGCGTCGGACAGGTGCCGTAAAAGCCATTTTGCAGCTGATTGCGTTTGCATGCGTAGAAGGCACGAAAAAACATAATCAGCTCTGAATACTAAGGCAGCACTGCCTGCAAGCTTTCATTACTGCATAAATGGAAAAGCATTAAACGTACAAGCGACAAATAACAGTCACATAACATAGACGCTCCTCATATTCTCACGTCGTCTGCTGCAGTACATCTTTCATTACATACACTATTGATTGCTGTACTACATGCATGCTGAGGAACATGAGTCCTGCAAGTCTCAAGTGCACAAATTAATGATTGCTCACCTCTGTCTTTAAAACTCAGTGACGCAGTACTGATATGGGAAGAAGACTGAGAGCTCCTAAGCTTTCCCACAGATCTATGGTATCGTTAATGCTATCACTCTTTACTTGTTTAGGCCAAGCCTAGTCACACCACTGATGGAGGTAAACCCTGGACTCGGGGTATCCTGTATGCTGTGGTGGAGATTGTGGGCTTGGTTTGCAGGGAGGCCAATAGAGGTCTACATTTTTAATTTTATTTAATTTTTGCCCATTTTTATCCCTTTCCCAATGTAGTAGTAGCCAGTTAGCCCATCCCCTCCGTTAAAACTCTCCCCATCACTTTTGCAATGTTCCTGACTCTAGGAGGGTGGACAAGCACAAGCCTCCTCCGTTGTGTGTGATACAGCCACCACCTCTTTTTGAACTACCTGATACACCGTCACTGGGGAGCCAATGCCAATGGAGCCAATGCTTCTCAGCCATGCCTCCATTGTTCTCAGGATGGTGTTGTGAAGCCCATGGGACAAAGTTTCCACAGGGCAGGACAAAGATGAATGCGCAACCGGCCACACAGATGAGAGAATAACATACACAGAGAGTGTGTGACACACTAATCAGTTGTAACAGAGTGGAAAAAGATCGTCATGGGTAGGCCTCGAGTGGCTCAGCAGGCTAAGACTCTGACACTATGACCAGAGGATCGCAAGTTCAAATCCCAGTCATGCTGTTTGCCATCAACAGGCGGGGCCCAAGAGAGCAAAAATTGGCAGTTCTCTCTCTCGGCGGGTAGATGACGCTCTCTCTCTCTATCACTCACACATTGCAATGTCCGCTGGCTCAGGCGTCTGCTGATTGGTCCATTCGGAGCTGGGAACCCTGCGCTTTCCTCCGAGCGCATTAAGCTCCCCAGTGATGGTGTATCAGCGGTAGTTTGAAAAGAGGCGGTGGCCGCATCACACACAACAGAGGAGGCGTGTGCATGTCTTCACCCTCCTACACTCAGGGACAGTGCAAAGTGATGGGGAGAGCCATGAATTGGTGGGTTGGGTTAATTGGTGACTACCACATTGGAAAAGTCAGAAAATTGACAAAAAAAAAAAAAAAAGAGATCACTAAACCTTTGAACATTGGACACGGGATGTGATATGGCTGATGTCCAAAAGGGCATGATAACAGGGTACCAGGTGAAGGGTGGTAGCATCCCAGAAAGCACAAATTTGTGTGGGATGGGAGCTGCTATAGTGAAGGTGGGCAAGTGAGTGGACTTTTTGTACATTTGAGTGCGTAGGTACGGATAAATAAAGGTACTGAAGACTACCCTTCAATATTCCGCCCCAACGACAGAAAAAGAACGGCCTCAGTGTTGGTCCAGTTGAAAGTGTGATGGTTATTATGTGCACTGTTCAGTTAAGGTAAGAAAGGAGGTTCTTCAAACTTTAAAAAGTGCTTCTAAGTCACATCGCATTAACACAAATGGTTTTAACTTCACATAACCTACTCTAAAATATGATTATATGGATTAATCAAACATCTATGAAAACAATTACTGCACCCACTGGAAGGTCATCTCAGTCTGTAAGCACACACCAGAATAAGCCATTAGAGAAGACAGCCGGGATAACCGAGGTCATCTTCTGAGGTGCACGCATGTTTGTGTCCCACAGGCTGTGACTGTCCTCACTTATAGGGGTTTATGAGGGCTTCAAATCAAGCCTTTACAGATGAGCAGACGTGACAGTGACTGACAGTGAAAGGGTGGGTTTCAGGACAGAATTAAGGACATGGGATGGACAGTTAGGAAGACTCAACATAATGAGCAAGAATGAGCTCCCCCTGTAGCGAGTGTGTGAGGGTGAAAGAGTGAGTTTGAGAGTTAAGGTCATCATATGAGTCGAAAGACAACGTCAACACTAAACCTGCACAGAAACGTTCTGACTCGGCAGGAAAAAGCAGAGCTTAGGTGAGCAAATGGACCCGGTTTTGTCTTTTATTTAGAACTGTGAGACTAAAGACTAGTCCCCTCGCTTCCCTCTACCCATGTCTACATCCCTCTTTTTCTCTGTCCTTCTCTCTTCCCTCTCCCTCTCCCTCCCTCCCTCTTTGTCTCTCTCTGTCCATCTGTCTTTGTCTCTTCTCCCTCTCTCCCCTTCCTTCTTTCTATTTGTCATCTATCTTTGTCTGTCTCTTTCTCTCTCTAATCTCTCTCTTCCTCTCCTTTTATCTTTCTCCCCTTTCCCTTGCTCAATTTCTCTTTCCTCTCTACTCTTCACCACTTCCTCTCTTCTCTTGTCTCCATCTCTCTGTCTCTCTATCTCTCTCATCATCCTCCATCTTTGTGTCTCTCCCCCCTTTCTTTGTCTCTGCCCTCTTCCTTTGTCTCTCTCTCTCTCTCTCTCTCTCTCTCTATTTCTTCTCTTCTCTCCCGCTCTCTGTCTCTCCATCTCTCCTCCTTCGTCTTTGTGTCTCTCCTTCTTGTTTTCTTTCCCTCTCACCCTCTCTGCTCTCTCCCTTCCTCTCTACATATCATTCTCTTCTTCTGTCTCTCCTCTTCTTTCCATCTCTGTCTCTCTCCCTCTCCCTCTATTTCTCTCCATCTCCTTCTCCCTTCCTTTCTATCTCTCCATCTCTATCTCTCATCCTCCATCTTTGTGGCTCTCCCCCTTTCTTTCTCTCTTTGCCCTCTCCTTTATCTCTCTTCCTATCACTTTTTCTTTCTCTGCTCTCCCTCTTGCTGTCTCAATCTCTTTCTGTATTTCTTCACTTCTCTACATCTCTCTGTCTCTCTATCTCTCCTCCTCCATCTTTGTGTCTCTCCCACTCGCTTTCTTTCCCTTTCGTCTCTACTTATCATTGTCTTCCTCTGTCTCTCTTCTTCTTTCCATCTCTGCCTCTCTCTCCCTCTCCCTCTCTCATTTCTCCTTCTTCCTTCCTTTCTGTTCCTCTATCTCTTTCTCCCTTCCTTCCTATCTCTCCCTCTCTATCTCTCATCCTCCATCTTTGTGTCTCTCCCCATTTCTTTCTCTCTGCCCTCTCCTTTATCTATCCTATCCCTTTTTCTTTCTCTGCTCTCGCCTTGCTGTCTTTCTCCCTCTCTTTCTCTATTTATTCACTTCTCTACCTCTTTGTCTCTCCATCTCTCCTCCTCAGTCTTTGTGTCTCTCCCTCTTGCTTTCTTTCCCTCTGACTCTCTCTGCTCTCTCCCTTCCTCTCTACTTATCATTCTTTTCCACTCTCTCTGCCTCTATTTCTCTCCATCTCTCTGTCTCTTTGTCTCTCTTTCTTCAGGTCTTTGTCGCACTCAGAAGCTGGACACTGGTGGGCTTTGATTGTTTTTTTTAATTTGACTAAATAAACTTAAAAATAATGTGAATTACATCTCCTCAGAAAGAACTGTAACTATAGTAACTGTAATGAGTTACTTTGTATTTGCATAATCCACATGTACGACCTCATGTCCTACTGATGTATAAAGAGTGAGTGTAAGAGTGTGAGTTAGAGGATGAATGGCAGCAGCTCCTCTAAACTCTGAGCTGTAAGGAGAGGACACGTGTGACGGAGCGTGTCGGGCATGCAGGGAGAGGAAATGAAACATGAAGAACAAAACAAACAACAGAGAGAGAGAGAGAGAGAGAATGATGCTGGTGATGGCTATAATATGTCTTGTGGCAGCTGAGCGGACTCCTTTACGGCATTGGCAGCGATCTGCTGTTCACCTAACCTTCAAATGACATTAGACCTCCTCACCAGCTCACGCCACACAGCTGACGAGTCATTAAACCCAGCCAAGTGTTCAGATCCCAACCAACACAAATCATTTTGATGGCACCCATAACAGAAGGGGTGTCGGGGAAGGGGGTGAGCGAGAGTTAGAGTGACTGAGAGAGGGAGAGGCTTCCTGGATGCTGAAGCTTATCAGCAGCAGCGTCCTCTGTATAAAGTTTGTTAAATAAGAAGCCGATTACTGCCCTCAGGCCAGCAAACCTCCGGGGATCCATTCAAATCCATTACTTCTCATTCATTCCTTAAATGTTCAGTTATTCCTATATAGTGTCACTACAGTGATGAGAAGTATCCACCACCCAAATACTACCTGCTCTGTGGCGGTTCTGTGAGGGTGCTCAGGTGACAGTCTTGTACTCCATGATGATTGGCAGTCAGTGGATAGCCTGCGATGGCAGGAAAAGGGCAGATTCAGGTGGCACTTTCAACGCAACTGTCCCTTGATTATTGGCGACCTTCTCACTCTGCCAGGCCTGCCCTGCAGCCAGCTTACTGAATTAATGTTGCGCGCAGCACATGCTCTATCTCATAAGTCCCTATCAGACTCATTTGTTAATGACAGATTCGCTGGGAAGCAATTTATTTGTCTCTGGGGGGCAGTGAGCATTTCACCACGCACGCTCTAATGATGGCCAATTGATGGCCATAATTACTCATCGGCTCCTGCAGTCGCTGACACGGCCGCCTCGTCAATAGGCCTCTCACAAACACACACAAACACACTCACACGTATACTAACAGACACTAGGCCTGTCACAGTTAATCCATTAAACAGGATTAGTCTAGTATTGGTCTTTATAGTAAGAGTCAGTCTGATAGGTGCACTCAGCTTAAGGTTTTAATGAAGTCTTTTTAAAGTCTTTTTTTTGTTGTCAAATAAAGTATTTTGTGATGTTCTAATTCATCAAAGGCCAAACGTGAGTCCGTTATACTCTCATTAATCATCCACATGTTCAGTAGCAGAGGCACTCAAACCAGTCGTTATGCATAGAGCTGGTTAGTGAGAACGGATGCTCAGTGAGGTACTTTCATCAAAATGACCTAATTTTCAATTTTCCATGAGCTTGTTAACTAGTTAATCATCACAAGACGACCAACTTGGTCTTTTAACTCTGTTAATGCAGTGATCCCATTCCTCAGTGCAGCTCATCCGGTCCATGTTTTCACTCTTCCACACCTGCACTGAATACTCCCTGTACAAAGTTCTTTATGGCTTAGCTCTGATGTGTTGGAGCTGAGACGTGGACTGGTCTATGGGCTCTGCGGACTGGACTGAATGTCTGCACTGTGTTCTAGCTGCACTTGTTACTAGAAACATTAGATATTGTAAACAAGCCGCTGTGCTTTCCTACTTCTACACTCTGCTCCACAGTTCCTACACAGCACATCTGATGCCTCTTGATTTCATTTTTTCATGACTTTTTCAGCCCAACTTCAATATTTCTTCAAAGGTAACCTTTTGACCATCTTCTGTATACTACATTATTTCATTTTGGTGAAAGTAAAAAAGTGCACTTCTTGTCTCATCTTCAAAGGCCAAAAGGAAATGTTTACACACATGAAGTTACACAGTAAACCTAAAGCAGACAAAAACAAGAAACTAGAGCTTTAGAGATTAAAGGAGGAGAATCTGATAGAGCGATCACCAGAGAGAGAGACAGAGAGAGAGAGAGAGAGAGAGACAGAGAGAGAGAGAGACAGAGACAGAGAGAGGAGAAATTGAAAAGAAATAGAGACAGAAAAATAGAGAAAAGAAAGATAGAATGATATAGAAAGATAAAGACTGAGACAGAGAAACAGATAGTCACAGAGACAGAGAGTAAAAGAAAAATGAAGAAAAACAGAAGAGAGAGAAAGACAGAGAGAGAGAAAGAAGAGAAGAGAAAATTAAAGAGATAGAGACAGAGAGAAAAAGAGATAGAGAAAAGAGAGATAGAGTGATATAGAAAGAGAAAGACTGAGACAGAGAAACAGATAGAGAGGCACAGAGAGAAAGGGAGTGAAAGAGAGAATGAGAAAGAAAGCGAGACAGAGAAGAGAAATTGAAAGAGAGAGATAAAGAGACAGAGAGAAAAAGAGATATATAGAGTGATATAGAAAAAGAAAGAACAATATAGAAAGAGAAAGAAAGGTGAAGAAAAACAGATAGCGAGTGATAGACACAAAAAAGGAAAAAAGAGAGACATGAGAGAGAGTGAAAAAGAGATAAAGAAAGATAGAGAGGAGTGATTGAGAAAAAACATATTGGGATAGTGATAGAAAGAGAGTGAAAAAGAGAAACAAATAAAGTGAGAAAGAGTGAGATGAAGAGAGTGAGAGAGAAAAAAAAATATATAGAGAGAGAGAGACATAGTGAGAGAGAGTGAGAGAGAAAGAGAAACAGAGAGAGAGAGACAGTGAGAGAGAGTGAGAGAGAGAGAGACAGAGTGAGAGAGAGAGACATAGTGAGAGACAGAGTGAGAGTAAGAGACAGAGTGAGAGCGAGAGAGACATAGTGAGAGACAGAGTGAGAGAGAGACATAGTGAGAGAGAGATAGAGAGAGATAGAGAGAGAGAGAGACATAGTGAGAGACAGAGTGAGAGAGAGAGAGAGACAGAGTGAGAGAGAGACATAGTGAGAGACAGAGTGAGAGTGAGAGACAGAGTGAGAGAGAGAGAGACAGAGTGAGAGACAGA
>BRDA01024223.1:0-12500 GCA_036984385.1 Crenuchus spilurus
AAAATATTAGATGTTGGCACCTCCACATCATTGCATTCAGTTTTTATTCACAATTTGTTTAGTGTCCCAACTTTTTTTGGAATCCGGTTTGTAATGTTTCTGATCATGGGAACATAAGCTGGGGGCCTGCATAAGGTGTACGTTTTGGGGTTGAGTGCAGTTAATACTTTCTGTTATATAGTGCTGGTGTACTGCAGAAGTGTGTGTGTGTGTGTGTGTGTGTGTGTACCTGCACACATTTTACAGATGACCACTCCGAGGTTGATGGAGGCCCACTCAGGGTTCGGAGCTCTGCAGTCAGCGCAGTTCCTGTTCGACTGGTTGAACCAAACCTTCTCGGCCACCTCATAATTGGACAGCGTCTCCACGATCGATTCCTGCACTGCCTCGATCCACTCCTCACGCTCATGCTCCGACTCTGCTGTGAAACTGACAATTGATCTTTTTTAAAACTCCTCGTTATCGATTTGATTTTATGGACCAATTAACGATGTACAATGTGTACAGTTATTATAAGAGGAGAGAGAGAAAGAGAGAGAGACAGAGAAATAAAGACAGAGAGAAAGAAAAAAAGAGAAAAAAGAGAAATAAACAGAGAGAGAAAGATAGAGAAAAAAGAGGGAGAAAGAAAGACAAGAAAGAAAGTGAGAAAGAAAGTGTGTGAGAGAGAGAAATAAAGAAAGAGAGAGAAAAAGAGAAAGAGAAATAAAAACAGACAGAGAGGAGAGAGTACTGGGGAGGAAAAGGAGAAAACGGGAGAGAGAGAGTTTAAAAAATGCTAGATCCAGAACGAGATAGAGAGAGAGAGAGAGAGAAAGAAAAGAGAGAGAGAGAAATAAAGAAATAGAAAAAGAGAAATAAAGAAAGAGAGAGGGAGAAAGAGAGAGAAAGAAAGACAGAGAGAGAGACTGGGAGTGAGACAGAAGAGAAAGGTGGGAGGGAGAGGGAGAATAAAAACAGGGCCACCGAAAGAGTAAGCAAGAGAGAGAATGATGGAGAGACAGAACATAGTGAAGGAGTTAAAGAACTGAGTGTGAGAGAAAGAGAAAAACGAGTCTGTAAAGACTGTCATGCTCAGACAGACAGAGCTGGAGCTAAAAGGTAATCATTTCCTCCTCCCTGCTACTGTAAATGTGTGTGACTGTGTGTGTATATATGAGATAAAGGCAGGGAAAGGGAAACTAATGTATGTGTGTGTGCGCGTGTGTGTGACGGGTATGAAAACTACACTCAAAGTAAAGTGTTCAGTCGCCTTGTGAAGAGGCCCATTCTTTCACTTGTGCTTTCTTCATGACCTGCAGTGATCAAATAAGCTCTAAATATACAATCCAGTAAACACTCAGCATCCAAAATCAATCAGAGTTATGAGACCCTCCACAGCCATTACTTTTAATGAATCCAAGAGATCAGGTTTATTTTTGATGCTTCATTTTTTGCAAGAAATTCCAATTATGTTGACAATGCTGACACTAAACACCAGAGACGAAGGCCTCCATGTTTAGCAAGCAAATACAAACAGATCGATGTGGCCTACAGTCCACAAGACAGACCAAAAAAAGCAGCTGAGCTAAAGCAATATAGAGAAAAAAACGTCATATCGAACGACTATGAAAGGGTCATTAAAAAACAAACACAGGAACATCATGGATTAGGGCAACGATAACAGCCACTTTGCCAAAGATGGCTGTTTGCATGGGGCCAAAGGTCATCAACAGCCCTACTGTACAAGCCCTTCAGCAGCACCGCTGTTAAAAATAAAAAAAATAAAATAAATAAATAAATAAAAGAGGTGGAAAGGAGGAAAGAAAACAGATCAATAATGAGTGAAAGTGGCACAGATTGTCATATCAGAGAAGCGGAACGATAATGAGCGAGAGCTTGTTTGAGGAAAGCGGGAAAAAAAAATTAAATAAATAACACAGCGGGGGAGTGACTATAAGAAGTGATACCAAAACAAAGTGTAAAAAGAATCCGAAACGTTTCATCTGGCGCTAATAAATCTCACACCATCGGGTTCAGCAATCACGCATTGTGGTTACTCCAGAGTACAGACAAAGAGCGCTTCAAAGCCTTTTATTTTGGCATACAAGGTGATTTTTTTTTCCTGTTCTTTTAATCACACTTTCAATTTAAACTGAAGTTGTACTAGTAGATCATTTAAACAAAACCCTGCAATACTGATGCTGTGGTTCTTTAATGGACTAAAATAGGAAATGTCATGCTTCTACACAAAGATGCGACTCCATGGAGATGAAGTACAAAATCATGTCAGTGCTACAGAGCCCCAGAACACCTAAATCAGTTTAGAGCAGAGTAACACAACCCATAATCCAGTTTGATATGATACAGAAGGTTTCAAATACATTTTACAATGTGGCAAAAAATAAGTCTTGTCTGAAAATGTGTACGTTAACATTAGCATTCAGTATTATAATGGTTGCAGTGGGACTGGGCCCGAAAACCTAGGCTCACCTCTTTTGTGGACTGGCCTAATAAAACTCAACTGTTTATTATTATGGATTAATGTTCAGAGTGCAGGCAAACTCTCAAATCACATCTGTTGAGATGATGGTCCTCACTGTTATTTGCAAGTGATCGGATCAGATTTGTGTGTCTGGACACCAAATGACGTAGATGTCAGTAAGTACACAGTGATGTTGGTGATGTCGCGTTCATATATGTACGTAGGAGAGATGGAAGAGCATCCTCTACCTGGACAAGGTTGATACACATTGCAGTGTTCTGTACTGTAGTCATGGCCAGCTTCACTAGGTAGCAAGAGGTCTTCCAATCTTCCATCATTCTTGATTTGACATGGCTATTTTTATTTGGCTGATCACACTATCAAAAACAATCTGGATCCAATCTAGATCTACTGAAAATCAGATCTAGGAGTGTGAACACAACCTAAGTGTTGTCAAGTGGATTCAGACTCCTGATGGCCATGTGAACAGTGTTTCTCCAGAACATCCTGTCTTCTGTTTGGATCTACAGGCTTCATTAATGATTCCTCTGATTGTATCCATTCATCTTGTTGCAGAATCCTCCCCATTCCTACCAAAGTCAAAGTCCTACCATACTGCTGCCTGAAGTGACTATATTTACAGACTGCACAGGCTAAGTGAGGTTAAGCTACTTGCTTTAGGGCACAGAGACAGCAGTCATCAGGTGCACACCCATAACCTCACAATCTACAGCCAAATTCTCTAAGCCCTGAGCTACCAGTGTTCACCTGCAATGTATTAAATAAAAAAGTATTTAAATAAATGGATTTTTTAAAAGATACAGACTCACACAGCCTTATGCATTAAATCAATGAATCTGATTAAATTTCAAACTATCTGGGTAAACTCCAAAAGCATTTGAGCAAATAAAAGGAGTACAACGTGCAGACTATTACCTTGAGAGGAAAATATGTTTATTGGTCCGTTTCGTGGTTATAAGCATAAAGTGAATTAATATTAAGTACGCTCGCTAAGAGGCTTATGAAACTTTGGAGGTCATTTTAAAAGGCGTCTTTATTAATTTCATAGGGATTTACCTACCTGTTTAATCTCAAAAAGAGTTGGTTTTAAACACTTAGGCATTGTATATACTTACAGTTATAAGTAGGGCACACACATAGAGATTCACTCACCAGAAGGATTTGAAAGGGGTGTTGATCTCAAAGCTTCTGCGATCTACATGTTTGACACAGGCTGCAGTCAGGTCCACAACAGCAATGGCCAGTCCAGCATCAAAGTCCTGCAAAGGAAATGCATAAACAATATGAGACTACAAATAAAACAGAATTTCTGAGCCAGCAAAAGTCATGCAGGCCACAGTGATGAAAAAGAGATATCTTTATATCAGATAGGGCAGCACAATGTCTCTGCATCCAACATATTATTTGCAGATAGATGGAAAACTTTAACTGTATACAATTAATGACATTAGATGTACAAATGTCTAATTCCTGTAAGGAAGTAGTGTCAAGAGATTAGAATTCTGGAGCAGATAAATATGAACCTACTGGCATCAAGCCTAATGCGTGGGGTAGAGGGCTACAAACCCCGCCAGCATTGAGCAGTGGAGCTGTGCTCTCTTGAATGATGGAGATCCAGCTCCAGATCCAGCTTTTGGGAAGAGTTTGTGAGCTGGGCATGATGTGAGGTGGTTTATCATCTAACATCCAGAACTCACTAAAGCTCTTTTTTTGCTGAATGCAATCAAATCCTCACAGCAAAATCTATGAGAAAGCCTTTCCTGGACAGTAGAGACAGTTATAGTAGAAATCATGCATGTACGGGTTTCCCAAAACTTTGGTCCATCCAGTGTAGACCAGCTTAGTAGAGGTACACTCTTAAAATATGGTTCTTCAAGGGTTTTTTTTTTTGGATAAAGGGGTCTTAGCATTGTGAAAGGGTTCTTCAGGTTGATGAGGAATGTACTGTACATGGTTCTTTTTGCAAACAAAAGGAAGAGGCCTTCTGAGAAGGGTTCTATATAGCGCCCAAAAGGGTTCTGCTGTAGTTACGACGTCAAGCTTGAAATAATACACAAACCATTTTTGCTGCTATATAGAACCATCTAGAGCACATTCCTCATAAATCTGAAGAACCATTACACCATACAAAGAACCATTTTCTTTATTAAAGAACCCTTGAAGAGCAATCTCCTTTAAGAGAGATGGGGTAATACCATGATACTGCACTGCTACATGTGCACTAAAGACAATACAGATTAGATAATGGCCATTGTAGTAATTGTGTAATATATTACTATTGCTCTGAACATTAAAGCTTATAAGCAAAGAAGCACCAATCAAGAACCCTCTCCAGCACATTCTGGTCACATCAAGCTCTCCCTGACTTCCAGCTCTAGTCTTATTACCGAGTTTTGTGTATATTTTACTTCTTTTGTTCCAAAGATCATCAGAATATCAAATCTTAAACCCTGTTTCGTGAACCGAGTGAAACTAGGCCATTGACTGAATTTACTGTAATGTCCCTTGAAGTTAGTATACCAGCTCCAACATTGGCCAAACCAAAGATGTTAATTACGGAAAACTTGTAAAGCTGCATGGCGAGTTTCAGCGTTTGTCTTGAGCTGTACAGTTTGTTGTTACTGTCCATTTTTATGTTTTCTTTTACATTTTTCAGAGAAATCATGCATAGAAAGCAAATCCATTTATGCCTTCCACCCGCATTACAGTCTCAACCATATCATCATACATAAGAGTGGCTTTTGTGCTTTATACTCTGCAGTGTTGAAAAGTAGAGAATGCTGAATGAAAGACGAGGATAAAAGGCACATTTAGGATACTGACGGATATTTTCAGGACACAGACTGAGATGCACAATAAGCGTGGAGCTCCACAGGAAAAAATATACTAATAGAAGGTAGAATAAAAGAAAACAATTGAAATTACATATGAATAGCAGTCGTGTGATGCGCAACAATAATACAGAATATGTGCAACCAAAACATACTGTATAAGAAGCCAAAGCACAAAGAAGGGTAAGGGACTTTCACCATTTTACTGACTCTACCCTGATTAAATAGGCTGTGGAGCATTTTTGGTTTGGTTCCCCACATCCACTGGGCAAACGTGTCATGATTTGGAAAGGTATATATGTTATAAAAAAGGCCCTTTGAACGTTGCAGATTGGCAGCCTGCTGTACTAAAAGCTAACCCTGCATGTGCTCCAGATTCTGCCTTTGCTACTGGCTCTTTGAGCAGGTAGCCGAGTGGAGGATCAATGCGGCACTAAACAGAGGCCGAGCAACGGCTTCTTTTGTTTGTTTGCTGTGACTTTGAGTCCCTCGGGGAGTCACGGGGTTGACCTCCGCTCGGGGCAGGACTGCAGTCTGCCCAAGGAGAGGGAGAGAGCAAGAGAGGAAGAGAGACAGAAGGAAAAAAAAGAGGTGCAGAAGCAAGCTCGTTCATCTTGTTAAATTAAATACTCCACTCCACTGAACATGAACAGAGTCACCCACTTCACTCTTCCCTTCATTCTCTCACTTGCATGCTCCTTCACCTTCTCTTCATCCCTCAATTCGCCCGCTGTCTTCACCTCCCTTTACATTCCTTCCATCACTGTCTCTCCCCATCTAACTCCCCGTTCCCCCGCTCTCGCCTTTTCTCCCACCACGTGACCACACGCTAGCCACGGAACAAGAATTCACAACAAAAACAATACAATCAATTTCCATTTCTTCCACTTAATACCACTCGTCCTGCCTCTCTCTCTCTCTCTCGGTCAGCTGATGAAGAGAAATTTCCTTGAAAAATTAAGACAAAAGACCTCGGTTTGCGCTAATGTAGGAAGTAATGAAGGGAATAGATGATATACAGCACAAGGGTGCCCCTGCACAAGCACAAGGGGAAGAAAAGTTTGTAAAAAAAAGTATGACAGTAAAATGGAATAAATTCCCTCTCTCCAAGATTATTTAGAAAAAGAGGCCAAAGTAAAATTCATTATGAATCCTATTCATTTTCAATGCATTAGAACTACATTATACTTTAAATGCAGCTTTACAAACATTATAACAGTAAATCTGCTCTGAAGTAGAATCAAAAAAAGCTAAATATTTTTGCATTTCTGCATTTGACAAATGCTCCTATCTAGAGCCCCTTACAATTACAATCATGTTATATTTTTATGCAAATGTAGCATTAAGTGTCTTGCCCACTTGGTATAGTACTGTATGATTGTGCAAACAATGGATCAAACCCCAGTCTTCCATGTAGTGGTCACTATACCAACCACACAACAGTACAGTTATAGGTACAATGTATCTGACTTATGTCAGGCATAAGTTTATGCATGTGATGTAAGTCTGGTACAGAGAAATCAATACAATTCATCACGAGCCCTATTTGGATTGGATCTGTTTAATTAGGGGGATGTCGGTATTTTTCTTTTTTCTTTTTATTTTGCACTTCTCCTGCATCTGCATGACATTAAACAGGGTGAGTGAGTTTCAGGGGGGGAATGCAGGGTTTCATAAACCTTGACATCTGAGCCATATGATAATATGATCACAGTTCATTTGTACCTGTAGCTGTGATCATCACTCCTTTAATAAGCCTGATTTACTCTTGTGTGATAAGCTGGTCTCATCTTTCACATAAAGCTCTCCCAGGTAGCGTATGGAGTACAAAATTGTGAATCCAGGCCAAGTAGATTTTTTTTTTCTTTAAATTTTTGCCAATTTTATCCCTTTCCTAATGTGGTAGTCACCAATTAACCCAACCCATTAGTGGCTCTCCCCATCACTTTGTACTGTCCCTGACTCTAGGAGGGTGAAGACATGCACACACCTCCTCCGTTGCGTGCGATACAGCCACCGCCTTTTTTCAAACTATCACTTGATACACCGTCACTGCGGAGCCAACGTGCTCAGAGGAAAGTGCAGGGTCTCTAGTTTCGAATGGACCAATCAGTAGACACCTGAGCCAGCAGACAATGCAATGTGAGAGTGATAGGGAGAGAGAGCGCCATCTACCTGCCCAGAGAGAGCACGACCAATTTTTGCTCTCTTGGGCTCCGGCTGTTGATGGCAAACAGCATGACCGGGATTCAAACTCACGATCCTCTGGTCATAGTGTCAGCGTCTTAGCCTGCTGAGCCACGAAGGGCCCCACCAAGTAGATTATTAAGTGACTCCTCAAAAGCATTTATTTTGGTGATTTATGATAATTTTCTGATGGATTTGCATGCAAAAATACTAAATACGGCTGGTAGCAGTGGACAAAAATCTTTATTTTCAGACAAAACACAACATCTGACCGGAAAATCAGATTTGTTAACAAACAAGACTTAAATGACCAGACAAGCTCGGAGTCAGCCTCACAGGATGTGGAGAAAAAACACAGACAAGGTGCATCCAGACGTAAACAAAATCACAGTGGAGCTCCTGTAAAAGAAAAAATTACCCAAGAACAGACTTTATTTCCAGCCACTAGAAGTAGAAGTGAGTGCAAACATTACAGTGAATGTTTCCTCACAGATGAGATCACTTGCAACAAACTGAGAGGCGAGTTGTACCAGTTGATAAAAAGTCTGGGAAAAGTAACAAAGTTGTATCAGTGCTGCAAGACTGCAATGCTCCCAGTGAGATCGTGCCTGTAGGGTGAGTCAACACAGTGAATTCAATACAGTTCTACATTGTTTGAACCACATGAGCTTTCCAAAAACAATTAAACCGAGATTTCCTAAACAAACGCATTTATACAGCACTTGGCTCCGACCATGTAATGTGATTGGAGAGGAGACATTTCATCAGCACTGATGTAGAGTGTAACAGCACTGGGACTGTAAACGCTCCATGTTTTACTCCACTTTACAGGAATGTTCTACACTGCAAAAAATAAAATCTTAAGCAAAAAAATCTTGAAAATCAACAATAGGTCTGACTTGATAAATACTCTAGTTTTTAGAAACTTTGTCTAGGATTATCTTATTAAGTTTATTAGTTTTCTAGTTTTCTAGTTTTAAGGATTTTCTAAAATGAAATAAATGTATTTTATATTACTGAAAGTTTTCGAGGCTCTCCGGTGTCAAAAAAGAATTTCAAGCCAACCTTGCTTAATTTAAGAATACATTGTTCTAAAAACTAGACATGACTAAAAATACAAGATTTAATATATTTTCCAATAAAACTGATGACACTTTATGTGACAAAATATTTTATTGGGATTATTAAGTTTGCAATTGTGGCAGAGTGCATTGTTTCTACGGTGCTGGTTAAAAATTTGAATATCATGAACATTTTTATTTATTTCAGTAATTCCTGTCAAAATGTGATATTATATTTATTCATTATACACAAACTAATATATCTCAAATGTTTATTTCTTTTATTTTTTATGATTATAAATGAAAACTAATGAAATTCCCAAATTCAGTATCTCAGATAATTAGAATACTGTAAAAAGGTTCAATATTGAAGACACCTGGTGCCACAGCTAATTAACTCAAAGCAGCCTGGCTTTTAAGTGGTCTAGTTCTGTAGTCCACACAATCATGGGGAAGACTGCTGACTTGACAGTTGTCCAAAAGATGTCCATTGACACCTTGTACAAGGAGGGCAAGACACAAAACGTCATGCTAAAGAGGCTGGCTGTTCACAGAGCTCTGTGTCCAAGCACATTAATAGAGAGACGAAGGCAAGGAAAAAAAAAAAAAAAAAGATGTGGTAGAAAAAAAGCAATAGAGATAACCACACCATGGATAGGATTGTAAAACAAAACCCATTCAAAAATGTGGGGGAGTGCATTAAAGCCAGGCCGTGGCCTGGTGGTAAGGATCTGGTCTTGTAACCAGAAAGTCGCCGATTTGATCCCATGTCAGGTCATGACCGAAGTGCCACTGAACAAGACACCTAATCATAAATTGTAAGCTGTTCTAGATAAGAGTATCTGCTAAATGCCTCAAATGTAAAAGATTCTATTTGTAAAAATATATAAATAACCAAATGATGTTTTATGAAAATGCTTAAAACAAGATTAATATGCTACTTTTAAGATATTTGATCAAGTAAGTCTTGCTTAAATCTAGTTATGACGCCTCATGTTGATATTTTTTTACTAGTTTTTGAGAGTACAAGATAAGTTACAGTGCAAGATTTGTTTTCTTGTTTCAAGAAATCTTACCAAGATAAATTCTCTCGCTATACTGGCAGATAATTTTGCTTGATTCAACTATTTTTTTCCTTATTTTTTTTTTTTTTATTATTATTTTTCTGATTTTTAACACATTTTTTGCAGTGTATTAACTGCATTAACTGGCTTGTCTTGCCGCCAGAACAGAGTTTGTCTTGGTTGAGGAAAATAAATGTATTATGTTATATATAAATATATGCTTATCTGTTGTGGTTTATTACCACTTAATCTGTTACCACAATATCACACTCGTGGTTGTGTTATATTGAGTACAAGCCCCTTTTTTACTTAATTACTGAAGTCTACTATAATGTCCAAAAATCTGAATACTGTGAAAAGGTTTGTGTTCATAATTTAATTTAAAAAGGTAGATATTATACATATATTCAGGGTTCTAAATTAACACCCGCCAACCTGCCAAATGCGGGTAAAAAATCATTTTGGCGGGTGTTAATAAAAACTTACTAGCCAATTTGGCCAGTGATGCAAGAGGTATTACATGCATGATAAATAAGGCTCCGTTCTCGGTCAATTATCCCCTGGCAGTACTTCCTACATTTCCCAGGAATACTATATTCCTTAACGCTATGTCAGGGGTGCACCGGTCGATCGCAATGGTAGTGTGGGTAGATCGCATGGCATTAAAAAAATAGACGTGAGCCTATCATCCGTCCTCGCCACCCAACCTACAGCCTACACAGTGCTATCTGGCCCCGGCCTCGGCATGTTAACAATGGGAAGGAAAAGTGTCTATCCTAACGTTAGGGCATCTCTCAAACTTTCTTCGATGGATTTCTGCGGTATTCTAATATTCATGTCACTCATGTCCACCAGGATTATTGACGACCAGCTCTGTTTACGGAGTTGCATTCAGGGTTGCCAGATCCCCCAAATCTTCCAGCCAGAAAACTGCCATACACAAGCTGATACTATCTAAATAAAATATATTTATCTAATCTGTTGATAAAATCTAAAGCACCCAATCACAAAAGCATAAAAAGTAAATCATTATATTGTTCATTTTATTTTCTATTTAGTGCAAAAAACCCTCCATCCCCCCTCGGAAGGTTTACCAGTGAATGCATTATCACAACCCTGGCAACCCTGGTTGCGATCGTCCGTTTACAAGAGTATAATACTTTTATTATATATTTGTATTTATATATTACAAGAAAAATATGATTCTTGTGTGTTGTATGTCAAATTAACTATGATATGATTATTATTCTTAATAATTATAGACGACCAGCTCTGTTTACAGAGTTGCGATTAGGGTTGCCAGATCCCCAATGTGTGACAGAAAACTGCCATACACAAGCACCTTTTCTGCATTTTTGGCAGTTTACTTTTGGTAGCAACATGAGTGGTATCATGAGGTTCAACATTTGCTTCATGTTTTTTCAAGTTGGCTAGTAGTCCGCAACTACTGTCCAGACTCTGCACCCCTGACTGATTCCATTCAGTGCAAGTCATCAGAGTAAAGTAGGCTAATGACAAAATATGTACACAGTTGTGTTGTGTAATAAGGGTTCATGTAGTTATTCAAGGTACACCAGCATACATTGTACACATAAATTGTCAATATATTTATAAATAAATGTGTGTCTTGCATTTTTATATTAGGTAGATCAATTTGACTTAGTCATTAGATAAGTAGCTCGCAGGCTGAAAAAGTGTGTGCACCCCTGCGCTATGTCATGACATTATATGCCCATTGGCTGCGCAGTTTGTAGTGAAAATAGCTCGAGAAACCATGGAAATGAACGCTAACACCACTGAACAGACTTCAGAGAGCAACTCAAGGTAGAAGAGAAGTAAACAGGGCCAGAACTAAACGGAGAGCACACTGAAAGAGGAGGGAGATAACATTAGCTTAGTAAAGACTTTTAACCTAAATGCGGTGGTGGTTGGGACTGGGGCAGCTGGGCCTAACTTTGTGCACAAATGTGCAGCAAAAAATGAGAGTAGCTCAGATTCTGATGCTGCTTCTGAAGAAGAAGAGCTCTGAAGACGTGGTTCAAATAATATATATACATAGAAAGATAGATAGACCAAATGCATTCAGTGGCACTCATTTCTCTTATTTTTGCAGCATAAAATTTGGCTAGTGGAAATTCTGATTGGCCAGTAACCTTAGAGAGTTACCAGCCACATTGGCTGGTGATCAAAAAAGTTAATTTAGAACCCTGCATATATTGTATATTTATTACACATGATATGTCTCAAACATTATTTTATCTTAATGTTGACACTGGTATAGTCATTTAATCTGCATTACATCTGTTTATAGCATCATTAAATAGTCATTTATGAGTAACAGTACAGACTTATTCCAGACTTTTAAAGGTATTATGGATGTCATATTAAACACAAAGGCATTTGTAATGAATTATTAATGCACGATTCATAGGAAGTGATACCAAAGTTAGTTACGTGTGACTACAGATACAATGTTTGGGTCGTGTGTGCCTATGTATTAAGTTTTCTCCTGCTTGCCATTAATCCCGAGGCTGGCCAGCTCTATACGCACTGGGAACCCAAGCATGAAACTATTTCTTTTTATACTTTTCCTTCATAGACACATCTCAGCACAGTCCTCACCCATACTCCCTTACATTTACACAAATAAGAAGAAAATTATTTAAAAAGAAGCCTCGGTCTTGAATAGGGGAATATGATAAACACACGGCTGAGCTAAAAAGCTACCTGGTCTGTTTTGCAGAGTCTGACTTTGGTTCCCATGAGGCTGAGGTACACTCTGCCTTTGTGGCCACGCAGCTCCACGTAGCCGTTCTTGCTGGAGCCGTGTTTGCAGGGCTTGTGGGAAAAGGAAGAACGGGACTTCACAGCA
>BRDA01024227.1:0-15393 GCA_036984385.1 Crenuchus spilurus
GTTACCTGGAACAAAAATATTCTGAGATCTCGACTCGTTACCTGGAATACTCGTTAGTAGGGATGCTCGTAAGTAGGGTTACCACTGTATTTATATTAGCATTTTCTTACCATACATTCCTTTATTTTTTAGCATAATTTTTTCCCCAAATGTGTTCGGTAGCCAATTGACCCGCCAATTTGTTGACTTTCCTTATCACTTGTAATGTCCCTGACTCTAGTAGGGTACAGACTAACACAGGCCTCTTCTGATGCATGTGAAGTCAAGCTCCGCCTTTTTTCAAAAGCCAACGCATTCGGAAGAAAAGTGCAGGATCCCCAGTTCTGATGGATCACCTGTCAAGCGGCACGACTTAATAGTGTTTCTGCCCACTGAGAGCATGGCCAATTTTTGCTCTCTTGTGCCCTGACTGCCGATGGCATGCAGCATGACTGGGATTTGAACACGTGATCCTTATTTTTAATTAATTTAAATTGATATACATGCACATTGAGTTACGAGCTCTGTCAAAGAACGAATTAAACTCGTAAGTCAAGGTTCTGCTGTATTAACATATAAAAATGTTAGGCAGGTGTGTAAGTCAAAAGTAAAAAATGCATTAAAACATCTGTCTGAACAAGCCAATAAGCCAACCCAGTTCCCTCATAAAGGTATATAAAGGTCATATTTCTGACACCAGTTTCTCTTCAAAATTCTCTATTAAAAAAAAAGATGAATCGCAATTAACTATATGAAATTCTGAGATTAATCGTCATCAATTTTTTAGCATTTGGCAGCTCTAATACACACACGCACACACACACACACACACACACACACACACACACACACACACACACACACACACACACACACACACAAAAGTCTGCATTGGACACTGTGATGGTGATATATCACACGTCCTCCATATTGGCCACTTGGGGAGTGCCCCGCCTACTCCCTGAAATAATAATTGACGTTATAGCTTCAAAAGAAGCAATATTTTACAATTATTTATCATATTTGGGGTCATTTTGTTCTGTTTTCATTTACTGTTTCACTTCAAATGAGCCGCGTCTATTGCAGTATCTGGTCAGAAGTATTGCCAACCTTCACATAACAAACCCTGTGATTTGGTCATTAAGTCTTAGGAAATAATATGAAAGCCATATTGTCCAGCATCCATGTAATGAGAACAGAAATGTAGTATAATTTCTTTAACCAGTACTGAAGCATCTGTATGTCAACATTGATGTCAGCACTAAATTGGCCTCCATGTCTCCAGTGTTGTTGTCATTTGAAGCCATGACAGAAGACTGTGATAGTGAAGAAATGTGACAAAATTCACAATGCTGTTAAAAAAGGGGCTATTAAAGTCTACTTTAACAAGTACAGATATTTACTGCCACTGTCTAATTGACTTTAAAGCTCCCAAAGCATCTCATACATCTCAAATCATATTGATTCCACCAAGTCTGGCCTGCATAATGACCCAGCTGGGGGATGCTGCAGTCCTGACAGTTCATTATTTTTCTATGAATACAGCTGATATTGGGCCTTAATCCCTACCTGCTTTCCAGCATTGAGCCAGCGTGTGGGGTTCGTTGGGAGATCTCATCGTGTGAAGTGTTCGCACTGTATGAAGAGTTTTCACTTAATGGAATGTCCACAACATTAAGACCACTCACAGATAATAACACTACAATTATCTTGTAACCATGGAGCATGTGAAGGTCTTGGATATAGACAGTATAAATTTGATCCTTGTAGACGATGGTCTAGATTGTGGAGAAAAGTAGGCCAACATGGAGACTTGAGTCATTTTGACAAGGGCCATATAATTATGACCAGATTTGTTTCTCAAATCAGATCTGCTGAGATGACTGTTCACACTATTATTAGTAGGTGATCAGATCCGATTTGTCTGTTTACACATCCCAAGTCTGTTTGGGTTTCTGTGGTAACAGTGCAGGCGTCAGTAATTACAGACATGCTGGTGACGTGGCTTCAGAGTTGCCAGATTTGCGGTTATCCCACAAAATTGTGGTAATTATTTTAATGCGCTCTTGAGGTGGTGGGTGTTGGTACTTAAATCGAATTCTACATATCGAATTATGTTGTCCCTGCTTATCATTGTTTTTTAGAGAAAAATTATCATGAAATAAATTGAGATCATTTGTATCGCCCAGAACTGTTACACCTACATTACTGTTCCTGAGCTTTTGGGTAGACACTGCAGCTCCAAAGAAACAAACAATAAACAGAATGCAGAAGATTTCAGATACGATGGAAAATTAATATGCGCTCACTGAGTTCAGAGAGAGTATGTGTATGTTTAATTTGTCAGGAAACGGTTGCTGTAATGAAGGAGTGTAATGTTAAGAGATATTATGAAATGAAACATCACTCTTTCAGGTCAGGCACTGAACGAGAACAGAAGGTAAAACAACTAGCAGCAGCTTGTCAGCTCAACAAAAACAGTTTCTTGTGATAACCAAGTGAAAGAAAATGCTACCAATGCTACGAGGTAGCTGAACTCATAGCCCAGCATAGGAACTTCAGGGTTGCCAGGTTCGTAGTTTTTGTGCACAATTGGGCATTTAAAAAAATGCAGTTGTGAGTAAATGTTCAGAGCTGGTGGAGTGCTGGTTTTTGAACTACTTGAAACATGTACCATGACCACCAAAAAATCTTTTAATACTACTATAGGGCTACAATTCTGCACATATTTTGCTCCTTCTGTCCCCCAACAAGAAAAGTTTGCCTTAGGTAAACTTTCTAATATTAGAAGCTGAATCTAGGATCTGAAAATAAAGACTAGAGCAAGACTAAAATAAGGTTTAAGAGTAATAACATGCAATTATAACCTCAAACATCTGCGATTAGCCTTTTTAGATTTTGTAGGGTCAGACAGTGAGCTGGAGAATTTTTTAGGACCTGGCAACCTGGGACTCCACTGTGGTGCCCTTTGTGGTGCACTTCTTGCATCCACGCATTCAGTCACTCTTTGACTTTCTTGATTTGTGTTGCGAGTGACTCGAAAGACACTTCTAAATCCGATTTGGGCGGCCAGAGCATTCGGACAGGTATACATCTGTACACATCTGACTGTAACTGGATTTTGAACCACCTTCAAATGTGGCTTGGATCAGATTTGCAAAAATTCGATTTCATGTTGTTTTTGGCTGTAGGTACTAAAAATCAGTCTGGATGCAATGTAAATGGACCAGAAGTCAGATTTTAGCGTTTAGCAGATTTGGCTGAACAGAAATGTTCTTCCCAAAGATAAATGTTAACACACTTGTACATGACGCAGTGAGTGCACTTTCTTTTCATCTGTCCATTTAGTGTGAAGTATGATGTGCTATCCGCACAAAAAGATCTGTCCTGCTTCTTGTTCTCTTTGGAAAACAAGTTGGATTCAGACCCTTTTTAGTGGAATCCACTCCACAGACTGAACATGAGTGTGTTTAATGGACCGTTTATGCACATCAGGAAGTGAAATTCCATGTTTTACTAGAACTTGTGATAGTTTCGACGTGTTTGATGTTTGAGGGCCAGTGATCTTTGCGCTTTGATCTCGTCTCAGTGAAGGTGACTCAGCTCTTTGAACTACAGCAGTGTGGAGCTCCAGCATTAGCGAGGAGGTTAATCGAGCTGTCATGTCAACACGGGCTTAAAGATTCTCAAACCCAGCCTCACGTCTGTACGCTCGCAATGCAAAGTGTCCACATCCTCTCTGAGTTTACACGCTTGAATGGAGCTGGATCATTACTGTAAAGAACAGCTTTTGACAGCTTAAAAGAACCTTAATCATGGACTTTTACTGTGCAGCTCAGTATCTGTAGTAAAGTACCAGTATTTTAGTTTGATGCTAGTCCAGAACTGGTTCTGCAAGGCTGATCATAATCATCAATCGTCATCATTAATAATCATCAACAATCCTCATCAATCCATCATCAACCATCCATCGTCAATTATCACTCTTCATCATCAATCTGTAATCATCATCATCATCATCAATAATTATCAATCATAATCAATAATTATCAATCCATCATCATCATCATCATCAATAATCATCAATCATGATCAATCATCATTATCAATTTGTCATCATCATCATCAATAATCATCATAATCAGTCATCATTATCATCATTAATCATCAATAATCATCAATAATAATCAACGATCATCATCAACTGTCTATCATCAATCCATCATCAATTATCAGTCATCATTAATAATCATCATTGATCATCATCAATCAACCATCATCACTCCATCATCATCAATGATCAGTATTCCTTATCAATCTGTTATCATCATCATCAATAATAATCATAATCATAATCTTATCAATCATGATCAGTCATCATAATCAATCAACCATCATCAGTCCATCATCAACCATCCATCGTCAATCATCTATCGTCATTAATCATCATCAATAATCATCAATAATAATCATCGATCATCATCAATCAACCATCATCAGTCCATCAACCATCCATCATCATCAATTGTCACTCTTCATCATCAATCTATCATCAACATTATCAATAATCATCAATCATAATCAATCAATCATCATCATCATCATCATCAATAATCATCAATCATCATTAATAATCATCCTCGATCATCATCAATCATCCATCATCAATCATCATCTATTATCAATCCATCATCATCCATCCATCATCATCAATTATCACTCTTCATCATCAATCTGTCCATCTTCATCATCATCATCATTAATCATCATCATCAATAATCATCAGTCATCATTATCAACCCATCATCATCATCATCATCATCATCATCATCATCATCATCATCATCATCATCATCAATAATCATCAATCATTATTAGTTATCATCATCAATAATCATCAGTCATCATTATCATCATGAATAATAATAATCATCGATCATCAATTATCAGTATTCTTCATCAATCTGTCGTCATCATCATCAATAATAATCAATCACAATCATAATCAATCCGTATTCATCATCATCATCATCAATCAGTAATTAATCATCAGCAGACATAATCAGTCATCAGTGAGCATCAGTCAGTCATCATCTCCTGAAACCACTTGATGCAGATCAGAGTGGTGGTGGGTACAAAGCTTACCTGGAATAATGGGGCACAAGGCAGGACCACACCCAGGTCGTCAGGCCATGCTGAGTAGCTAGTGTTGCTAACAAACATTAGACCTCAATAGTCACCTAAATAGCCAAGATGTTTCCATCAAAAACATCAACAAAACATCTGTCAAAATGTTCAGACTGCATGCAGATCTTTTGATCTAAACTGTTTGTCTGGTTTTGAGTTGTAGTGTTTGTTAGCTGTTAGCCTTATATTAGCCTCACAGCAGCCCTTTTAAAGTAACAAAGCAGAATGTGGACTTTAATCATGTCTCGGCGGAACATTTTGGAGTGAACACTGTGCATTGTGCTGATGTGAAAAGACTGATATGACGGCTAAATGCTAATTGAACTTGGAAATCCTCTGAAGTGTGGTGTCTGGCGTTTGACCCGTTTGTACGCTGTTTATCTGGATTAATACTGGTGCACATTTGACTGCTTGTAAATGATCAGATTCATTCATCCCCAAGCACCACTGTGATCCTACGACTGTAGTGTACCACTTAATATTCTGCTGAAATATGCTGTGAGATTTCATTTCATTTCCCATTTGAAAGCTAATTTTGCTCGTACGTCATCGCGCAGAACGGAGCGAGGGTGCTCTACTGTGAAAAGTGCCTTAATGTGTTTTTAATGGGACAGTTTAATTGGAATACTCTCCCACTTCCGCTGGCTGCGTTTCCTGGCAGGTGTAGTGTAAGGAGGGACCCGGGGTAACAGAACTTCTTTATTGTGTCAGATTTATTGCTGCTGTTTCAGCTGCCAAATGAAAGCATATTTGAGCAAATGGGCCAGTGTAGATATGAAGCTATTAAAGACGTATTTATCAGTTCAGATCATAAAAATGTGACATTTTGTGGCTGTTAACTACAATATCAGCTAATATACGTCACTCAGACATAATGTATAGGTACACGCTGTAGTTCAGTGTGACTTAGGTTTGCCACCTTTCAGATTTTGAAATAAGGGACACCGTTAGCCGGGTGGGAGGGGGATTCCATTGCGGGTTGGGTGTTGGGGCATGAATGTTGCACCTATAAAATAAAAGGTCCTACACTGTCATAGAAACATTGTAAAACGGACTAAAATTTCCTTCGGTAGATGCATTTTTTAAAAATCTCGCACCGTTTTCAGGTGTATCTTAGCAATGCAGACAATGCTTTTTTTGGTCACGACTCGTACTAGTGATGGGCTTTTATGGCTTGGTTTATTAAAAGACCTCTTACATTTATTTAAAAAAAAAAAAGAATCTTGCTCCCAGACACGAGCCGACTCTGAGCGTTCACTTCTAAGAGCCGTTTCGTTTGCGAACAACCCATCACTCTCACACACACACACACACACACACACACACACACACACACACACTGCTGACAGACAGGCTGAGGGAGAGTTTTATTTTCATCCACACATATGGTTCTGTCTCAGATCAACCTTATTTCACCCCCTTTGATAAAAAAATACGAAACAAAGACTTTTAATTTACAAATACAGAACGATTCCGTATTTTACGGGATGGGTGGCAACCCTAGTGTGACTTGAGCCTGTTCTGCAATGATGGTGGCGTGTTAGTGTGTGTTCGCTGATACGAGCAGTGCTGTTTAAACACTGTAGCCACTCACTGTTCACCTTATGATACACACCTACCTTGTTGGTGCACATTGTAGATGTGGTTGTTATGGTGTTACGTTAATAAATGTCCCATATATTTGACATTCTTCACAGTAGGCACCTCTGGCTTAGATGCAGCTTTCTTGGCATTTTCTCAGTCAGCTTTATGAGGTAGTCACCTGGAATGGCTTTCAGTTAACAGCTGTGTCTTGTCAAGAGCTCATGACTTGCATTTCTTGCCTCTTAATGTGTTTGAGACATCAGTTGTGTGTCTTCGTTGTAAAATCTAAAACATGTTTTGGTTTGTTTACACTTTGAAGTTTACTACATGATTCTTTATGTGTTCACTCAGAGTCTGGATGACTTCAGTGTTAATTTACAATGATGTTGTGATTACAGCTTCGGATGCAGGTTAACATCAGGAGCAAAGGCTGTAAGAAGCGCCTGGGTCGGCCTCACATTAAAATACTGATGTCAGCTGCACAGAGGGTGTCAGCACACACACACACACACACACACACTAGTCCCTTGAGGCAGTGTATGGAGCAGAGTGAGGGGGTGGAATGATGGAGATGGAGAACGAGGCTAGATGTAGCTCAGTGCTGACAGTCGGAGTGGTGTGTGTGCCCTGGCTAGTGACATTCTGACTGTGTGTATGTGTTGCCATGTCCTTAATAGTGTTTGTTAGGGTGTGTGTGTGTGTGTGTGTGTGTGTACATGTGTCAGCATGTTTTTAATGAGGTTCCCAAGTATGTGAGAGAGAGCAACTCAATGGTCACCAGTCGTTTCTGCCAAAACTGGCTCAAAATACATCCTTAATTAAGGTCGCACAGACTAGTCAATGTGATTTAGGACAGAGTGTACGTATGGTCATTGGCGGTCCTACTTGCGACCCCTTTTTGCTGGTGAACAAGGTAAAAGAGGGGCTACTAAATTGTACAGCAACAGATGGGCTGCAGCTAGTAGCTATAACCTTTAAAACTGCATCACACTGTGGTGTCAATGTAAACAAAGTGGTTTAATATGTATATAATATAGTGGTTTAATTACATATTGTATATATAATTACTACGGCATTTAGAATTTCATATAGTTAATTGAGATTAATCACTTTTTAGATTTTGTGCACACTTGCCTTATACTACATCTGTATATATTAATACACCAGAACCTTGACTTACGAGTTTAATTTGTTCTGTGACAGGGCTCATAACTTAATTTGCTTGTATATCAAATTACATTTCCTCATTAAAACTGCACCAACTTTTTATTACGTTTTTAAATAAGAGAAATGTACTTTATAAATAATAAATAATGTATAAAAACAATAATAATGCATAATAAAAGAGAAAGTAAAGAAATAGACTGGTTTATTAAGTATTTACATTAAAGATCAGACGATCTTCAGTGACTTTTGCCTTTTTCGCTACACTTTCCTCACTTTCACTTGCAGAGCATTTCAATAAAATCCTCTCCAAAGAACTTTGTTTACAAAGCACTGCACCACATCTTCTTCTCTGCAGTGTCAGCAGTGATCTGCAGTGATCACACTCGCTAGTGACTCCTAGTGGCGGGTGGCAGAAGCACAATCGCTCATATCTCAGATCTCATCTCACAACATATAGCAAAAAATCTACCGAGCGACGGTTCGTATCTCTGAAAATTTGTAAGTGTGGTCACTCGTAAGTCAAGGTTCCACTGTATATGAAATGGTGCTTAATGTAAAAACTGAAGTCAGGACATGTGTGTTTCATTCTTTACTCTTCTACTTTTAATGATGCTGCGCGGTAAAGTCTCAACATGAACTATGGATGACTCGCAGGGACAAACAGAGTTTGCGTTAATGGCACTATTTTTTAAAATCGTGTTAAATTGAGATTGCGTTAATTCGTTATCTTGTTAACTTCAACAGCCTTAATTTACATGTTGTGTATATATATATATATATATTGTGTCTACAATACAGATATACCCAAATGCTCTCCCAAATGATCAGTGAATAGTTATTTTTAGATTTTAACACTATTTTAGTGCTGTTAAAATTACGTCAATGGTGGCTCATTCTCAGTGACCCTGACGTGGTGGTGGTGTTAGTGTGTGTTCTGGTATGAGTGGGTGAGACACAGCAGAGCTGCTGGAGATGTTAAACACTGTGTCCTCTCACTGTCCACTCTATTAGACACACCTGCCTCGTTGATCCAAGTCAGAGACAGTCTGACTCTTATATGGTCAGTGGAGCTCAAATGGACAATGAGTGTAAATAAGGTATGTGTACCTAATGAAGTGGCCAGTGAGTGTACATAAATAACTATATTTGAGCTGTAGACATCACAGCGCCTGGTTCCTATGAGCACCATTGTTGTGAAATTAGAGCATGCATGCTGTTCCATCAAAACATTCTGAATGAGTTTATCTCTCAGTGACTCAGTAATACTGAATTAAGCATTTAAAGACCCACTAAGCATAATCCAGACAAATCTTCTAGAATATGGGCCCTTTAACAGTACGCGCTCACATGGCATTTGTGCTTGTGGATTTATTTTTCACTTGCACTTATTCGGGTCCTCTGTGACCTTGCATTATAATATTAGTCTTTATACGCTTGTGTCCGTGCTGTTACATCTGTACCAGCGGCATCTGTCGCCGAGTCTAGAGCAGCTCCACTCTGAGTGCCTGAGAGGACGTATCCATTTAAACCTGCCACACTAAGAGCATCTATGACATCATCAACAAGCTTATAGTTACCCAGACACACTTACACTGATGACTGTCTGTGAGAAAAACTCTCAGTATTGTGAACTCTCTTGTGTTCGTTATAGAGCGTAACTGGTCCCCTGTGGTGTGTTGATTGCTCTGTACCACTCACCCGAGTCACCTCTGGCATCAGTGGTCTATGGGGCACCACTGTTAGCTGTTGGGAGGCTCAGTGTACAAGATGTCAGTGCACTTTGACTACAGCAGCTGTAGAGCATTCCACAAAGTTTGCGATGCTTCCTCCATCATGCTTCATATGATCACCTTTTTGGACATCAGTCACATCACGTCCTTTGGCCCTGACAATCATTTCACACTCTGCTACAACTGACTAGTGTGATCTCTACGAGGACGAATTCCAAACCAGGCGTGGTCATAATATTCTATATGAGCATGTATTTGATATACGTGCTTATCATTTACTTCTGAACACTACAAATCTAGGAGATTTTTTTCAGGCTGCGCAGCACTAAAGGGACATTATGTAGGCTCATCTATGGCGTCAAAACAGGCTCAGCTTAAGCGTAAACGTAAAACAGGTATCGTAAACGTAAGTTTTAAGTATCGTAAACGTAAATCTGTAAATGAAACTGTAAAATCGTAAATTAAAAACATAATCATAAAGGAAAAATACTGCTTGTAAATGTAATACGTACATTTTCGCTTCTCATTTTTATTTTTCACTTCAAGTTACGTTTTCCATTCACAAATTACGCTTACGATAAATTTATTTTTGACCCTTTTTTGATGGGGGGTGGAGCTCAACACTCATTGGCTAGAGGGACAGGATATTACAACATCACTTCAGCCAAAAACAAGCCCCAAAAAATTACTACCTGATCCGTTCACCCTGTCCGATTTGTACCTCGCATGCGTATAACCACGTCATTTCTGGATAAAGTTTTACGAATTGCATTGAATCAGAGTCAAGGATGAGAACTTTTACACTTTATTGTTTTATTAAATTTATGTTTGTTTGTTAAAAATAAATAATTTGCATTTTTCGCACTTTGCAGGATTATTTACTAAAGGGTAGACTTACATAGACGATGGGGAGCAGATCTGCTTTAAGCAGCAGCAGGGTTGCCAGGTCTCCAAAAAGCTCCATCCCGATGTCTGACATAAAGTGTCCTCCCTATACAACCTGACACCAGCCTAAATTCTAGAGCGTCCAATCACAGATATTATTGTTAGCATCATTATTTAGCCAGCAGACGCAGACAATGTATGGCTAATAAATAAAGTCAGACTGTACATGACTGTCCTCGTCTGTCCTGACAGTATGGTTATTGTTTTGTATTTGTTTACATATGCAAATGAGCAAACTGAGAGGGGTTCCAGCTTTCATGTGTATCTTAGGTTAATTCCTTTTGATGAATCCATCCATCCTTTATCTTCTGCTTAATCCTGATCAGGGTCGCGGTGAGTCCCCTACCACCTCACCGGGCTCAGGCTGGGCATTACACATCTTAGCTAAGCCAAGGACAGGGCGCCAATCCATAGCTGGGCACAAACATTGTAATAAAATTCTGAGCCTGGTTACATTTTGCCTGTACAGTTTGAGTGCTCAATTCAGACTTAAGTGATCATTAGCTACTTGGTCACACCCGGTCATCACTGTTAGTTTTTGGGTTCCCAAGTGTAGCCACAAGCCTTGTGACAGTGAAGTTTAGTGAACAAAATTGTGCCCATGCTCCAATTAAGAGTTTCATAGCAGGACAGTGTGTAAGAAACTTTAAATTGGAGTTGTGAATGTGCATCAAATGACTAGTACTACACCTGCGGACCTGTTCAGCAGAAACGAGATGAGATTTTAGTACTGAGACATTCTGACATAAAGAAGATTGGCATGATGTGCAGTTGGTCCTGATTCTCACCGTTGGGAGTGTTTGGGTACTGGGTACAGCTGTCTGTAGGCTGTGCAGCTGTCTAGCACGTGTTGTAATGTTCATATCGTGTAAAACGATTAGAGTTTGTTTATATTTATGTTAGAATTTGCTCGGCTAGGCTAACTTTTAACTCACGCCCCCCTTACTCTTCACTTTAGTCCGTTTGGACTGAAATAGGAGTGCACTGTGTGATCCTACACTTCTACTGACTGTTTGGGATGGAAGGATTGGGTTCTTCAAGGGTTCTTTAGTAAAGAAAATGGTTCTATATATAACCATAAGCACTCAAAGAACCTTTCACATGAATAAAGATGTTCTTCAGATTGATCAGGAATGTATTGTAGTTGGTTCTGTTTAGAACCCAAAAAGGTTCTGATTAAGTAAGAATATCACGCTTGTAATAACAGAGGAAGCCTTTGTGGTGCTAGGTAGAACCATTTTCAGAAAAGCTCTATATAGAACCATCTACAGCACAGTCCTCATCAACATGAAGAACCTTTCATCATGCAAAGAGTTTTCATGGTTCTATAAAGAACCATTTTCTGTACTAAAGAACCATATGTTTTAAGAGTGTATAGAACCATGAACACTGCAAGAACCCAAATGGTTATTTACATGATGAAAGGGTTCTTCAGATTGATGAGAAATGTGCTGTAGATGGTTCTATATAGAAGCCTTTTGAAAATGAAAATGGTTCTATATAGCACCAAAAAGGGTTCCTCAATTATTACAAGCTTGACATCGTAACTACAGCAGAACCCTTTTGGGGGCTATATAGAACAATCCACAACACTTTTCTCATCAATCTGAAGAACCCTTTTTCCATGAGAAGGGTTCTTTGAATGTTTGAGGTTCTATAAAGAAAAAAAACATCTTTACTAAAGAACCCTTGAATAGCACAAAAATGGGATGTAGCACCAACAAGCTTGACATCATAACAATAGCAGAACCCTTTTTTGGTGCTATATAGAACCATTTTCAAAATGTTCCACATAGAACCATCTACAACACATCATCAAACAAAGAACCCTTTAGGTTCCTTCAGTGTTCATGGTTTTAAATAGCCCCCAAAGTGTTCTATTACGATGGTAAGATTGTAATAATAGAGGAAGCCTTATTGGTGTTTTATAGAACCATTTTCAAAAGGCTTCTACGTAGAACCATCTACAGCACATTCCTCATCAATCTGAAGAACCCTGTCATCATGCAAAGAACAGTATGGTTTCTTTGAGTGTTCATGGTTCTACAACCCTTTTTTTCAGTAAAGAACCCTTGTAGAACCATCTACATCACAACCAGAGACGTTACCTCTCTGAGAGAAACGTCTACTACAAACGTTAGTCCTGATATAAAATGATCTTGTCTTAACTAGAACAAACTCCATCTATCTAGCACGGTTCCGGCTTTACTCGGCTCTTCACTGCTGAATCACCTCGCCCTCAGTCACTGCTCTGAAGGCAGGAACTCTTGTGATGCCGTGACGCTTTTTTTGTGTCTGAGTGGCTCTTACATTATGTTTCTCTGTCGAGCGGAGAACAGAGAGCCGTAACCCAGCGTCAGCGAAACCTCCGGTTATTGAGAGCACAGCGTGAGTCACCGAGGCAATTCAGGTATTATGCAGCCACAATGAAGCCGTCAGACCCGGCCAGGCAGCAGTAACCCCTTACAGCAATTTCCTTTTTGATGGCCTTCAGAGAAGCCGCACATTGTGCTGTTCAAACTGAAGTGGTTGTTTAAGATGAGACGAGGAAGAATGATGCGTGCATGAGAGATGTGTTCGTCTCCTGGGCTTTGTTATCACGTAGGTCAAGGTCTGAGATGAAGACAAGCGATAGCGAAGTTCTTATGAGCAAGTCTGTCCGCTTGACTGGCAACACTGCAGGCATTTCTTTTTACAGCTGTAAACATACAACGGACATAAAAAAACATCCATCCATTACCTAAATCCTGATCAGGATCGCGGTTAGTCTCCTACCCCCCCACCGGGCACAGGGCAGGGCATTACACGCTAGCCCAGGACAGGGTGCCAATCCATCGCTGGGCACACTCACACACAAGGACAGTTTAGAGTACCCAATTCACCTGACCTCCATGTTTTTGGACTGTGGGATGCTTGCACAACTAAGGCGGAGGGGGCGTGACATCCCCCCCCCCCCTTTCAACATGTACATGTACAACATATTAACAAAATCATCGCTGAATTTGTTCTATTATAGCTTCCAGCATGAGCACGTACCTGGCACTAAAATGTCACAAACCCATTTACTTAATGACCTGTAAAGCACATCTGCATTCTGAGATGATGCAACACCTCAACCTGGTATTTGATAAAGTAGCAGAGCTCCCAGTGGAAACAAGCCAATTATGAGTGTATTAAAAATGCAGATGCAGCAGGCAGGCCATTAAGGAGATAATGAGCGATTTTAGTTGGCAGAGGGAATGATGGAGGACAGAGACGGGGGGGCAGTATGTGTTGTGGGTTTGATGAATGTCAGTGTCGGTATTTTTGCATGTTAGATTAAAAACAACTTTAAAAGCACCTTTAATGTTTTACTTCACTGGCGCTTCGGTTGACTCATCTTTTGCAGACATTGCAAGAAATATCTTGGCAAGTGAGACTTTAAATCCTGTTAATATGTCTGATATTTCTGTAAGAATGTAAATTATTCTTCAGCTTATTTCTACGTAAATATCATTTTTATGTACATTTACTAGAAAAAATAATATTCTTTTTTTCTGTTGATGCTGTTTGAATAGTAGTTTTCTCAAAAACTTCATATGAAATATTCTGATAATTTGAGATTCTGGATTTCTGATTTTTATGAGCTATAAGTCACACTGATCAACATCAAAACAACTGAAATATTTTGCTTTACATGTAATGCATATAATTAATAATTAGAATAATTAACATTATGAGCACAAATGACCTTTTTTCACAATATTATACATTTTGAAGATGCACTGACCCAACACCTGTGTTTAAGCTGAGGGGTTACCACACGTGAAAATGACAGAACACAGAGGCGCTATTTAACCATCTATGTTCCACTGTGTGACAGTCACCTGCACAAACACCTTCACTAATGCAGCAATCATACACACACACACACACACACACACACACACACACACACACACACTCTCTCACACACACACACTTTCTCTCACTCTCTCTCTCTCACACACACACACTCTCTCACACACACATACACACTTTCTCTCACTCTCTTTCTCTCTCTCTCTCACACACACACTTTCTCTCACTCTCTCTCTCTCTTTCTCTCTCACACACACATACCACTCTCTCTCTTTCTCTCACACACACATACACACTTTCTCTCACTCTCTCTCACACACACACACACACACACACACACACACACTCTCTCTCTCACTCTCTTTCACACATACACACACACTCTCTTTCTCTCTCTCACCATACACACACACTCTCTCTTTCTCTCTCTCTCTCACTCTCTTTCACACACACACTCTCACACACACACACACACACACACACACACACTTTCTCTCTCACACACACATGCTCACTTTCTCTCACTCTCTCTTTCTCTCTCTCTCACACACACACTTTCTCTCACTCTCTCTCTCTCTTTCTCTCTCACACACACATACCACTCTCTCTCTTTCTCTCACACACACATACACACTTTCTCTCACTCTTTTTCTCTCTCACACACACACACACACACACACACACACACTTTCTCTCTCACACACACATACACACTTTCTCTCACTCTCTTTCTCTCTCTCTCACACACTCTCTCTCACACACACATACACACTTTCTCTCACTCTCTTTCTCTCTCTCTCACACACACACACACACTTTCTTTCACTCTCTCTCTCTCTTTCTCTCTCATACACACTTTCTCTCACTCTCTTTCTCTCTCTCTCTCACACACTCTCACTTTCACACACACATACACACTTTCTCTCACTCTCTTTCTCTCTCTCTCTCACACACACACACT
>BRDA01024237.1:0-14723 GCA_036984385.1 Crenuchus spilurus
CTTCATCTTCTTTCCTTGTTGTATTGCGCAATACGACCTTTGATGAGCCAGTAGTAAACTTCTCAATACCCACCCTGTCTCTCACAATGGGTACCACGGACCTTTTTATCCTGGGCGACGTCCGAGCCAGTATGGAATTCTTAGTTTTTGACTTAATTTGTGCTCTGTGGGATAAATAGACTGACTAAGCATCCCAATCTATTGTCAGCCCTGCAGTCAACTCAATGTTGTGCTATGTTGCACCTAGCATACACCTCATCATGAAAAAACATCCAGTGTTATTAGCAGTAAAATGGTCAACCATAGGGAGTATTGGTCTATATTTTCTGTTGTTAAATACTCTGGATTTTATCTTTATATACTACCTCAAATATGCTTTAAAATGTTTATTGTCTTTATCACCTATTATTATTATTAAGTGCCATGAAGTTGATTTTAGGTGTTTCTCCAGAATATCCTGTCTTCTGTTTGGGTCTTCAGGTTTATTAATGGCTCAAGAATGCCTTCAATATATATAAGTCACAACATTTGTAACATCAGGAAGACCTGGAGGTTGTTGTAAGGAAAGTTAAAGAACAGAGTGAAAAGATGGGCTTTCAACTGAATATGAAGTAGACAAAAATCATCAAGAAAGAACATTGACTTTCTCCTCAGATAGAGAAAACGTTGACTTGGTGGACAACTTGTCTACTTGGATCAATCATTAACACAAATAGATCCAGCAGAACCAGACTAAGATTCAGCAGAACAATGAAGAAGGAACTGGAGAAGATTTTCACATGTAACAGATGTTCACATGGAACAGTTGAAGGTTAAAGAGGACCAGCAACATGATGTATGAATAAAATCAGCAACAAGCCATTAAGAAACCTGAAGAGCCGAAGAGAAGACAGGATGTTATTGAGAAACACTATCCATATGGTCACCAGGAGTCAGAATTGACTTGATGGCACTTAAGAAATACAGGAGATGATGGAGAATCACTCTCAGACTTGAATCAGGCAGATTATTACATTAAACAGGTTCTTTGGTGCCTCAGGAAAGGTCAGCGCCTTCAGATGGAGCTCTAATGATCAGATGAACCTGACATGTCCATTGAGGATGTAACTGAATAAGAGAACATTATTCTGAAAGAACAGATAAAGCGTTCTAAGCAAACACAACAGGAAGTGTTCAATTTTGTCTGTCTAGGTTTATAATAACCTCATTAGCATAATTTCTCAATCAATCACTGTTTTAAAGTACGGGTGCAGTGTTATTCTGTTGCATTGATCAATGCCAACTGTATGCTCACGTTACATACAGTGGCATGTAAAAGTTTTGGCACCCCTGTTAAAATGCCAGGTTTCTGTGATTTGAAAAATGAAGACGAAGATGAATCATCTTTTCACATTTAATGTCACTTATCTGACCAAAACTGAAAATCAATAGATTTGTTTTAATGTAATAATAATAATAATAATAATAATAATAATAATAATAATAATAATAATTATTATTATTATTATTATTATTATTATGTGAAATAAAAATAATGTGGTTGCATAAATATGTACACCCTTAAACTAATACTTGAAGTTCCCATTGCATTTATGACAGCATTCGGTCTTTTTGGGTAGGAGTCAGGATTTGGGTAGTTGGGTTGCAAAAGCACACCAGATTGGTCAGATTGTCTCATCTGTCTACAGATCTGTAAGATCTCCAGTGTATGGTACTCTTCAGGTCAGCCCATTTTAAATTGGTTTGAGGTCTGGACTTTGGCTGGGCCATTCCCAAACTTTGATCTTCTTCTGATGAAGCCAATCTTTTATTGATGTGGATGCATTGTTAGGGCCAGTGTTGTGTTGAAACAATCTTTAGCTTTTTAGCAGAGACCTGAAGGTTTTGGAAATTTTCTAAATTCACTCCATCTTGATTAAAACCTTAGATCCAGCTGCAGAAAAATAGCCACAAAGCATAATGCTGCTTCGCTGTAGGCGTGGTGTTCTTTTCATGATGCACAGTGTTGGCTTTGCATCAAACATAACTTTTGAAATTATGGCCAAAAAGTTCAACCTTTGTCTCATCAGACCATAACCACAGACCACATAATTCTGGTAAAACACAGCTGAGCTTGGATGTTTTTATTTGTAAGAAAATGCTTCCGTTTTGCCACCTTACGCCACAGCGCTATTCAGGCAGAACACAGGGAGGTGGTGTGTGTGTTTACATAAACACAGAATCATGCAAGGACTCTTGTTGCTCAAGGACTCAAGGTGCTTGTTGTGAAGTTCTGTTCTCAGCTGGCAGAGTTTGTAGTTGTCTCAGATGCATTGTGTGAACTGTATGCAGCGATCAGCGATCTACAAAGCTTTCATCCTGATGGACTTTTTATTGTTGCCAGAGATTTCAATTACACAAATCTCAAGACTGTTCTCCCAAAATTTTACCAACATGGACTTTGCTGTGAGGGGGGTGAACATGTAAATGTTGTTTACACAAACATTCTAAGCACTTATAAGGCAGAGCTTTGCCCCAACCTCAGATACTCAGACCACTCAGATACTAATCCCAGCATACAGGATATTTGTCTTTTATTTGCCTGTTTTTGTTGCATTATGTGGTGTCTGGAACAATTGTTTTCCTTGTAAAGCACTTTGGCTTTAAATGTGCTATACAAATAAAATTTACTTACTTACATACAGGCCATTTGTCAGATGCATAAAACTGGTTCTGAAACAGGCAAAAACTGGGCCAGCAAGAGCCATCTTTGTTCTTCAGGACTGTTTTGAGCACACTGACTGGGACATGTTTAGGGAGGCTGTTTACGGCGACTTCACCACAACATCAGTGACTTGCTACATTGGCAACTGCATTGATGATGTCACTACCACCAAGACCATCATCACGACCAAATCAGAAGCTGTGGATGACTGCAGAGGTGTGTACATTGCCCGAGCCCAAGACTCCACCTTCAAATTTGGTAACAAGATTGCCCTGAGTACAGTGAGGGCAAAACTGTCTGGGCCATTAGAGTAGCATAGTGCGCACACGGCCAGAGCATCAACAGCCACTTCCAGAACAGTGGTGACATACAGTGAATGTGGCAGGGCATCTAGGCCGTCACCAACTACAGGATTACTTCAGGATTACTTCACCTGTTGAGACAGTAATGATTCCCTTTCAGATTTGCTGAACAACTTCTACTCTTTGCTCAAATGACAAAACGATGTGGCAAGAAAAAAAAAAAACATACCTTCTCCCATCGACCGGGTGCTTTGTCTAACAACAGTGGATGTGAGGAAAACTTTATGCAGAGTCAACCCACAGAGAGCTGCTGGACCGTAGAACATTCCAAGCAGAGTGCTCAAAGAATGTGCAAACCAGCTGACAGACATCTTCACAGACATCTTCATCAGCTCTCTGAGCAGCTCTGTCATTCCAACAAACATCAAGGCGACTACCATTGTGCCAAAGAAATCATTGTCCTGCCTTAATGATCCCAACCAGTTTATGGATGATGCCAAAGCCACCACCATTCACCTGCCACTCATTCACCTTTACAAGAAGGACATATCTTAGAATGCTGTTCATAGACTTCAGTTCAGCATTCAGCACCATCAACAGCACCTGACTGGAAAGCTAAGCTCACTGGGACTGAACACCTCCTTCTGCAACTGGATCCTAGACTTCCTGACTGAAAGACCTCAGTCTGTCTGGATCAGTACAATCACCTCCACCGCTACCACAATGAGCACTGGAACTCCTCAGGGCTGTGTGCTCAGTCCATTTCTGTTCACCGTACTCACCATTTTAGTGTGTGAACTGCTGGAGATGTTAAACACTTACTGTCACTGATTATACTAACTCACTGTGTCCACTCACTCTATTAGACACACATACCTTGTTGGCCTTGTAGATGTAAAGTCAGAGGCAGTAGCTCAGCACAGTGTGTGTTGGTCCTCTAATCCTGACACTGTTGACTGTTTGGTCACTATTTTATTTTAAACACTGAGGTGTTTAAAAACATCAGCAGCTCTGCTGTGTCTGATCCACTCTTAACACACAATAACACACCACCACCACGTCAGTGTCACTGAAAATTATCCACCTGCTCTGTGGGGTCCTGATCATTGAAGAACAGGGTTGACAGGAGGCTAACAAAGTGAAACATGAACTACTGTTTGTACAAAATACAACTATATGGCCAGTGGAGCTAAAATAATCAGTATGTAGATACGAGGTGTGTGTACCTAATGAAGCGACCAATGAGTGTCTAGTATACAGTGTCTGAAAATACATAATCAGACTATTTTTTGGAAAAGTTGAACTATCACTTTAACTGCAGTAATGCTGTGGACGTCCAGCTGATGGAAGCAGAAGAAGTGAGAAGCTGGCGGTGGGGTTGATCTGGTGATGTGAGTAATTAAGCAGGCTAATAGGGTGTGACTAATGAAGAGGAGAGTTAATTCTGGAGCAGTTCCTCCATGTTGAGCACAATGCCCCTCTGTATACAGCACTGCTGAGTCTTTTCATGTCTGCTGGGCTTTTGTCTGTTCTGCTGGACACATTTCTCTTCTCATCTGCAGCCAGAACCATTTGGATGTGAACTTGCCTGCTGTTTGGCTGGTGGTCAAGCTTGACAAGCGTGAAATATGATGTTAGAAGTTAAACACTGCAAATACACAATATGGACAGAAGTACTGGGACACCAGTTCATGCATAGTTTTTTCTGAAATCAAGTTTATTAAAAAAAGAGTTGACTGTTATTCTGTTAGAGTCACTGTCTCTACTGTGCAGGGAAGACTTTATATTTGGAAGCATTGCTGTGAGAATTTGATTGTATTAAGACACAAAAGTGTTAGTGAGGTCAGGGTATTGGAGGATCTAAATCTCATCAACAGCTCATTCTAAAAGTACTTTTATGGAGCAGGGAGCACAGTTTCACTGCTCCACAGCTCAAAAACCACCCCCAGTCAACCCATACCAGTTAAACACAGTTCCAACAGTTCTATGTTTAGTCCTATTCTATTGTCAGTACTTCTTTACAGGGACTAGACAAGCTGTGTGTATGCATTTGTGTATCTGTGTCAACTTAATGTAGCTGAATGCCTTCATTAGAAGGGGTGTCCACAAACATTTGGACATGTAGAGTACACATAAAATGTACATCCATTAATTGAATACGTAGATATAATATCAAAAAAGCATTTAATAAGTTCAGTTGGAAAAAAATAGATATTACATGTAGCAAAATTCACTTTAATATTGTTATTTATTTTTATTTAGAATTTTTGTATTTGTTGCATTTAGTTTTGTAAGGGCCTTAAAATAAATTTTCTGTGTGTGTGTTTCTCATCAAATATAGGAATGATGGAAAATATTATCAATAACATTACCTTTTTTATTAAAAACATTTGTCACTATTATATTTGTTATCTAACATCTATATGACCTGACAATTACTATATCAACATTGTGGACCCAAAACACCTCAAATCAGAAAAAAAAATTGTAAAAGAATACATGAAGTACACAGACCACATGGTGAATGATACTTATTAAAGATGTAACATGTTAACACAGGTTATTAATTGAATTTGAAGCAGCCAGTTGGGACCAATCCTTCATCTCAGTAATCTCTGTTCTTTGAGGTTGAACTAAAGGTAAGTCTTATTAACTTTTTTCTTAGAGATATGGTTGTATTATTTTGGTTGTAACTGAAGGTTACAGAAGTGGGCTTAGGATTGAATGGTTGCTGGTTTGATTGCTTGAACAACAGGACATGGCTAAAGTGCCCTTAAACAAGGCACCTATCCCCCAACTGCTCCCACCACGGCTGATGGGTCTGCCCATCGCTCCAGGCAAGTGTATACCAACTAGTGTGTCTGTGTGTTCACTGCATATGTGGGATACTACCACCACGTCAGTGTCACTGAGAATGATCCACCTGCTCTGTGGGGGTCCTGATCATAGAGGGTGAACAGAGTATACACAAAAACAGATGGATTACAGTCAGTAATTGTAGAAGTACAATGTGCAGACGTGATCAGTGGAGCTGATAAAATGAGTGTAGATACAAGGAGGTGGTGTTAATGTTATGCCTGTTCAGTATATAATTACATGTGTACCTAATGAAGTGGCCCGTGAGTGTGTCTCAGCAATGGATTGATATTTCTCCACATCTGATCTGTCCTGGTCATCTGAGATTTTTCAGCAATGGTTCCTCCACTGATCTTCTGAGTCAGAGCTTCTATACCTGTGCACATCTAATTCTATTTGAAGATACTTCAGAGGAATATAGTATAGTATAGACTGTAGTTGGCCTTATCAGCAACAATGATGAGTCATACTACAGGAGTGAGGTGAGTCGGCTGGCCTCATGGTGCAAACACAACAATCTCTCTCTAAACACAGAGAAGACCATGGAGATTGTGGTCGACTTCAGGAGAACTCACATACAGCATACTCCTCTTTACATCAACAGAGCTGCTGTGGAGAGGGTGAGCGGCACCAAGTTCTTGGGGGTGCACGTCACTGATGACCTCTCCTGGACCATCAACACAGCATCACTAGTCAAGAAGGCTCACCAGTGGCTTTACTTCCTCTGCAAGCTTAGAAGAGCTAGAGCCCCCACCCTCATCATGACCACCTTCTACAGGGGGGCCATCGAGAGCATTCTGACTAGCTGTTTCACTGTGTGGTACGGGGCCTGCACAGCATCCTGCCGCAAGTCCCTTCAGCGTATCATTAGATCAGCTGAGAAGATCATCGGCACCTCTCTCCCCTGCCTTCAGGACTTGTACAGCTCCCGCCTCACACGAAAAGCTGTCTGCTGGGCGGGTGATCCTAGTCACCCACTACACAGTTCTTTTAACCTGCTACCATCAGGGAGGAGACTGTGTAGTCTTAGGGCTAGGACCAGCAGACTGAGGGACAGGTCCATCCATCAGGCTGTGCAGATGCTGAACTCTCTTCCTTCTCTCCCCCCGCTTCACCCCCCCCCCCCGTGCCCTCTAACTAACTTACTGAACTGGTTCATTACAAAATCTGTCAACTCCTCTATCCACATCCCATCATCCACTTCCACTATTCCCCCCATTTGTATATAACCTATGCACTCGTATAGAACCAGTTTGTATAGAACCAGTATGCACTCGGTCACTTTACCACTTCCATCCATTTTATTGCTCTATTGTTCATACTATTATTATTGTATATTATTTATTCTTTTATGATGCTATTGACTATTTTTTTTTTTTTACTTTGAACGTCTCACTGCTGCTAATACATTTTGTTTTTTGCCTTCATTGTTTATTTCTTTTGCTGTAACTTGGGTGGGTGAGTAACATAATTTCAATCCTCTGTATGTCCTGTACATATGCAGAATTGATAAAGCTACTCACTCTCTCTCTCTCTCTCTCTCTCTCTCTCTCTCTCTCTTATATTACATTCCGGAAATCCTACTGGTCAGTTTTCCATACTGGAGAACATCCAGTTATGTGCTGTAATGGATCCCACCAGTTTCTTTCAGGCTGAAAAATCTATGATCATATTTTGCTGCCCAGTATATTGACAAGTATGTATGGCCAACAGCCACAACTGCACGACATACCATGCATGTTCACTGAAGCTAAGCAGGTCTGGGACTAGTTAGTATTTGGATGTGACTTCCAAGCAGAAGCTTGTGTGTCTGCTGGAATTAGTGTTGGTGGACAACAGAAGGTGCTATTCCTAAAACCCAATGTATCAGCACAGTGACAGGGACAATGCAGTGCACACAGTAATATCACAATATCATGACCACTTACCTAATAGAGGGAATAACCACCCTTCACTTGGATGATACTTGTGAGATATTGGACTGAATTATGAGGTTAACTGGTCCACTGCAGTGTGTCAATTTCTCTGTACCATTTGCCTGAGTTGTTGTTCTCCTCTAGCATCAATGACCTGTGGGGCATCACTGTTACGCCGTTGGGAGGAGCTCAGTGTACAAGAAGTCCATTCTCAGAACACCTTCACTACAGCTCGTGTAGAACATTGTACAAAGTTAACGGTTCTCAAGATACTACAACCCTTCACCTGGTACCCTATTATCATGTCCTTTTAGACATCAGTCACATCATGTCCTTTGTCCAGGATGATGGTTTTATACTCTGATACAACTGACTGGTGTGCTCACTTATTTATACATGCAGTAAACTCTGTCAGGTAGCATCTGTGATGTTCTGGGCTGAGTTCATTCCAAACCAGGGTGGTCATAATGTTTTGATCTGACTGTATATACAGTATCTCACAAAAGAGAGTACATGCTCACATTTCTGCACAGATTTGAGTCTATTCCTGGGACAACACTATAGAAATGAAACTTGGATATAACTTTGAGTAATCAGTGTACAGCTTGTGTAGCAGTACAGATTTACTGTTTTCTGAACATAACTCACCATGCAACCATTATGTCCAAATATCTGGCAACACAAGTGAGTGCACCTCACAGTGAACATGTCCAAATTGTGCCCATAGAGTCAATATTTGTGTGACCACCAATATTATTATCTATCACTGCCTTTACCCTCTTGGGAGTGGAATTCAACTTTCCTCTGGCAGTTGTCATCTTGGAGGTGTGTTTCATCATGTTGGAAATCTGCCATGTGGCCCAGTTTCTGAAGGTGCTCTGTCATATGGCATTATATTTGTGCTACAATTCTGAGCATACGCTGATGTTTTGAGCGAGCAAGAAGATTTTTTGGACACACTTGAACTCAATATTGTATACAAGTCTCTCTCCTGTGTGCTGTTTTATTTATTGAAATATCTTGTATATGATGGGTTCTGTGAGGCAACCAATCAGAACACGAAGATGCGGGGTCATGATAACTGAAGCTGGCGTCAACCCAGAGTTGCCAGGTTCGTGGTTTTCATTCCAAATTGGGATTGTTTGAAAATCCAGTCGCGGGTGAAAAATCAAGGGTGGCGGGGTGTGTTTTTTTTTTTGGCTAGTTTTAAAAATTACTGCGGCCGCCAAAAAAACAACAAAAAAAGTGAGAGAGAGAGAGAGACTGATAATAAATCACTTATAAACAAAATACTAAGTCGTACACTCATAGTTGTTTTGCAATTTGCTTGAAATGTGTGACAGACATATATTTTGGGTTAGTTTAAGCTTCTGAAGGGCGGGTTTTAGACTGACTTTGGGCTGGATATTTTTGTTGGACCTGGCAACCCTGTGTCAACCTGTCATTGCTAAGATAGCAAGCAGGACAGCTAGCCCTGACTGCAAGAGCAGCCTGCAAAATAGAGTTATGTGAGCTGTAACAACCTCACATATTGTTCTCCCATATTTTAAACTGCACCACATCCTGCACTTCCAAAGTTGTTCAGTTTAGCAAGCTAGCTAGCTGACTATCTGCTTATTATTACCTTGAAATTAGCCGTAATGTGCTAGCTAGCTAACCTAACTAGTCTAGCAATAGATGCCTCTACTCTCATGACACCTTAATGTCAGTTAGCAAGCTTCAGTTTTCACAACTTCATTCACATCCTGCTCTCAGACCATCTTTTAATCTTCTGCCATTTTTATAGAGCTTACTTTTATTTAATTCTCATGCCACTACTCTGCTCTTAAAGCAGCTTGTGGTACTTTTAACTTTTAGATTCTGTTCTTAGAGCATCTTACAGTATGTACAGCTCTCCATCACATGCTCCTTTAGTAGCAGAACATTCACACACACACACACACACACACACACACACACACACACACACACACACACACACAGGTCATTTTTTAGAATAGCTCATTCACCTGATCTCCATGAAACCCCTGCAGAAACAGGGAAAACATGGAAACTTTTCCCCACAAAGCTAGGCTAACCTGGGTTATAAAAGCTAGACAGTAGCCAAGTTTAGTCACGGACCATTTGTTCAACAGGACAACAGTAACAGAAAATTGCCATTTAAGGAACTACAGAAATAGTGGGAAGACATGAGCAATAGAATAGACATTTGAGGACTAACAGAAATAATTAAGTAGCATGTTCTCAGTACAGATTCACAGCAAACACAGAGTATACCCAATACAACATAAAACAGCATATTATTTCTTCATTCCCCTCTTAGAACATGCAATAAAAGGTATGTTCACACAAGCTTAATCAACCTTTCTATCCTCTTTCAGGGAGATATGGCCAGTATCTCTCTATTCTATATCTACAGAAGACGGGTAACAGGGCACCCATTCCCACCTGATTGTCATCACATTTATTGACATTTGACTGAAATTTCACCTTCAAATTATATGCTGATCATAAAAGTTCACATAGTTTTGTCACTCACAGACATGTCGGATCATTTCCCCTAAATAATAAATATCCAAGTCTAATATTTTTGTCTTATCTGTTTGATAGTTATTGACTGTTAGGACTTTGTGATGATGTTTTAGGTCAGACTTAACCAGAAAATTCTAAAAGGTTTACAAACTTTCAAACATCACTGTATATGAGCAGAATGTGCTGTTTTTCTTTTCCACCAAGTGTACCCTCTTCACCCAGGAACACGGCGTGCAGAAACTTCCTTCCAGTCACGTTCTGTCTGCTGCCTGAAGGCCACTGATGGCACTGCTGTGTTTATATGAGTTTCAGGATCAATGTCCTGCTGCTTGGGCCAAAAACCAATCGATATGATTCTCTCACAGCTTCAGTCGCTTCAGAGAGTCAGCAGGAGCTCAGCAGAAGAGCTTTTAAACAACAACTGAATTTTACAACCACAAACATTAAATATACAGATGCAAATATCATTACTGACAGCACGGTCACTCTTTACAAATATTTACTAACAAAGGTCAGAGAGCTATCTGCTTAGCTTTAAAGAATCGATGCCATTGAAAAGTCAATTTTTTAAACATTCTCTTCACTTATCTAGAACATACTATACACATAGAATCTAAACAGCAAAAACCTTTCCATCTGACCAATAATGCAGTATATAGCAGTTTATCCCTGCCCATCCAGGCTAATGCAGTTTAGCTCCTCCCATTCAGCTTACAGCCCCACTCCTCCAGCTTACAGTATTTTAGTCCCACCCGTCCAGCCTATCACAATTTAGCTTTGTTTATCCATCTGACAGCAGTGTTGCCCCAACCTTTCAGTCTATATCACTTTAGTCCCTTCCTTTCAGTCTACAGCAGTTTAGCCCCATCCTTTCAGTTTACAGCAGTCTCACCACATTCTTTCAGTCTACAGCACTTTAGCCCCTTCCATTAATTATACAGCAGTTTAGCCCCACTTCTCCAGCCTACAGTATTTTAGTCCTGCCCATCCAGCCAATCACAAATTAGTTCAACCCATCCATCCTACAGCAGTGCTGCCCCATCCTTTTAGTCTACATCACTTTAGCCCCTCCCATTCAATCTACAGCAGTCTACAGCAGTGAGTATTGACAGCCAATACTCACTTTATTGGAAATGCATTTTTAACAGCAACAATGTATCTCCTGACATTTAAAATTGAACTTAAAAACTATTTCCTGAAAAAATACATGTTTTATATATAAAAAAAGATGGTTTCTCTTGAATTATATTAAATATATTTTTTTTAATAAAAAAATAAATAGTCTTTTTTGACTTCACTTAACATAAATATTTGTTTATATAAATCTTTCTTGACCTGACATATTTAATTGTTAAAACTGTATTGGCAAAACTGAACACTGAACTCTGAATCTGAATCACAGCATTAGCGCAGCAAGGAGTGGTTTTACAAAACAAAACACAGTGTATATGGTAGTGAGTTATAATCATCAAAATTAAAAGAAATAAACATTTGAAGTGTATCAGTCTGTATGTAATGAATTAATATAATATACAAGTTTCACTTTTTGAATGTAATAACTGAAATAAATAAACTTTTCATGATGGTCTAATTTTATGACCAGCACCTGTACATACTGCCCTCACAATTTCTTTAGCTCTCCACACTTACTGCTAAAAATAATTACAAAAAATTATTCAACCTTTTATCTTTGTGTATTTACCGGTAATTTAATATTTTTACTTTTGGTTTAAGATATTTGGATTACATGAGACATTTTTTGTAATATTTTGGTTTAAACTAGATAAATTAATGTTTCTTATGTGATAGTTCATAGTGTAGTACGGCAGTGTCAGTATAAAGGGTTACTGTCTCTTTAAGAAAAATGCTGTTTTAAAATGAAGTTTGCAGGAGTCTAAAGCTATTGAAGACCGTAGCCAGCGTTTTTGTTTGATAACCCTTCCCTCCATTGTTTGCATTTGCGTCACTATCCTGCAAGAAGAAGTAAAATCACAAGAAGAAAGTAAAAATATATATTTTTACTAAGGAAAATGATAAAAATATTAATGCACACTGACTTGGGTAACTAACTTTAATCTGATAACTGGATTGGAAATAACGCGTTAGATTACTCGTTGCTGTAACAAAATTAAGTAACGTGTTACTGACATCACTGAACCCCACACTTTCATTCTACAGCCGTTTAGCCCTATCAGCATACAGTGGCTTAGTCTCAACCATTCTATCTACAGCAGATTGAACCTGCTCATTTAGAACAGATAATTTATATATATATATATATATATGAATCAGTTCCAAGGGATTAAAAATAATTTAAACCTGAACATCCATAAATGTTCTAAACTGGAACTTTTAGTTCATTAAATCTGGTTTTCAAACAGTTTTGACTGAACGTGGATCAGAGAAAGTGGTGATGTTCTGATCTGTAAAGTGAAGATCATTAATGTGTGTGAGTGGGTGTGTTGTGGCCTTGCTCTGCTGTAAACTCCTGATCTAAAGCAGACAGTCAGCCGGACGAGTGGAGGATTAGTCACACTGATCAAATGAACAGAAACTTTTCATCTTCATCATCAGCCATCCATCACTGCTCCCTACAGACACCCAGTCTCTGTCCTCCCTCATTCTGTGACGAATCAACCTTTTCTCTTTCTTTTTCATTTACTCTATCATAACGTATGTATTTGTCTCTTACTTTATCACTCATACATTTGTGCTCTCTCTCCCCCTCTGTCTCTCTCACCCCCCTTCCCCAATTTCTCTCTTTCTCCCCATGTCCCTTCTCTGCTCCGTTCATCCCTCCTGATCATCAGCATCCACAAAGCTGCAGGTCTTAGTACAATCCAGCTCACACACACACGCATGCATGCACGCGCACGCACATACACACACACACACACACACACACACACACACACACACACACACACACACACACACACACACACACACACACAAACCTGGATCTGAGTGTACATCCTTCTCAATTATATTTCCATTCTCAAGAGTGTGATTGTGTGTGTGATGCTGTTTGTGTGTGTGTGTGTGTGTGTGTGTGTGTGACAGAGATAGTGTGTGTGAGAGAGGGAGAGAGTGTGATTGTGTGTTTTGTTGTTTGTGTGTGTGAGAGAGAGTGTGTGATTGTGTGTGTGAGTGAGAGAGAGACTGTGATGCTGTGTTTGTGTGTGATGGTGTGTGTGAGTGAGAGAGAGAGAAAGAGAGAGTGTGATGGTGTGTGAGTGAGAGAGAGTGATGGTGTGTGTGGGTGAGAGAGTGAGATGCTGTGTGTGTGAGAGAGAGTGTGTTTAATGGTGTGTGTGACTGAGTGAGAGAGAGAGTGTGATGGTGTGTTTGAGAGAGTGTGATGGTGTGTGAGTGAGAGAGAGAGAGAAAGAGAGGGTGATGTGTTTGAGAGAGTGTGTGATGGTGTGTGTGAGTGAGAGAGTGTTATAGCATGTGTGAGTGAGAAAGAGTGTGTGATGGTGTTTGTGAGTTAGAGAGAGAGTGATCGAAAGAGTGAGTCTCTTTGGCTCCTGAGCAGGTCTTAGAGGATCTTGGTGCTCATTTCTACAAGCAGCCAATTCTGCAGTCATCTCTAGTTGCTTGTAAAGGCTCATTTGCAGTTTTGCTCATGCCTCCTCTTTATAGCTGGTATGACAGCTGGATTAGTTCAGATATGTTATAATCAGGGATGGTTTTCATACTAGGCAGCTAGGTAGGTGGGTGGGTGGATGGATGGATGGATGGATAAATTGGTGGGTGGGTGATTGGTTGGGTGTGTAGGTGCGTGAGTGAGTGGGTAGCTGGATACAATAGATACTGAAGGAACTTGCAGCAGTAAAGTAAAAATACATAAATTTTACATATTTATAAATAAATATATAAATATATTAGATAGAAATAAAAAATGAATAAGGTTAATTAGTTATGTGAACATATAAGACATTTTTTATGGGTATTAAATGAAATGTATTAAGGTAGTTTACTATGCAGTGCATATAAATTAAACAGTCAACAGTATTCAGTATTTACAGGATAAACTATAGTTACAAGTATCATAACAGTATCAGATTATGATATATTTGCAGTGTCTACAAACCGGATTCCAAAAAAGTAGGGACACTAAACAAATTGTGAATAAAAACTGAATGCAATGATGTGGAGGTGCCAACATCTAATATTTTATTCAGAATAGAACACAAATCACAGATCAAACGTTTAAACTGAGAGAATATATCATTTTAAGGGAAAAATATGTTGTTTCAAAAGTTCATGGCATCAACAAAAGGCCATTTTTACCACTGTGTGGCATCCTCCCTTTTTCTTACAACACTCAACAGATGTCTGGGGACAGAGGAGACCAGTTTCTCAAGTATAGAAATAGGAATGCTCTCCCATTCATGTCTAATACAGGCC
>BRDA01024240.1:0-13794 GCA_036984385.1 Crenuchus spilurus
TAAAGGCCTTCATTTCCTGCCTCAGGTGTGTTACATTAAGGCTGGAGATAAACCTCCAGGATATTGGCTGGGCACCCCTGCTGTACAGTGCCAGTCAAAAGTTTGGACACAAATCTGGATCATTCAGTGGTTTTTCATGATTTAAAAATGTTCTGTATTGTAGATTAATACTGAAGTCATCTAAACTATGAATAAATACATATGTAATTATTTAGTAAACAAACAAGTAAACAAACCAGAATATGTTTATATTTGACATTCTTCACAGTAGGCACCTCTTGCTCAGCTTTCTTGGCATTTTCTCAGTCAGCTTTATGAGGTAGTCACCTGTAATGACTTTCAGTTAACAGCTGTGTCTTGTTAAGAGTTCATGACTTACATTTATTGCCCCATTAATGTGTTTGAGACATCAGTTGTGTGTCTACTTTGAAGAACCTAAAACATGTTTTGGTTTGTTTATCACTTTTAAGTTTACGACTTACGTACTGTACTCCATAAACCAACACATGTTTACAGTCCAGATCTTTTTTTTAGTTTAGACCTGAAGCTGCAAATAAACAATAGAATTCAATGTGAAATAAATATCACCACATGATGTTTTACAAGTAATTAGACCTGCACACCTTTTCTTGCCTGGTTCCCACAAGTTTGTTCAAGTGATTTCAACATCTGAGGCTGAACAAAACATCTGAAAATCACCTTTTATACGAATGTGTAATGAACCTGGCTTTACATTTCTGTAAAAAGTGTCATTGATTTGAAGGTCTGAGCTGTTCATGTTCATCTCTTTAAGGCTACAGAGATCTCAGACAAGTCGTGTGGGAAAAACTCTCCATTCCCCAAACATCCAGGCATTGAGCAGTGCTGTTTAGTCCAAGGCCAAGAGAGAAAGCTGTGTCTGGCCACACTGCGTTATTCCTCTGATGACCTGCCCTCTCTCCTGGAGCCCACACCTGAAGACATCTGCATGCAGTACACACAGGATCCCAACGGTTACGTCATGAGGTAGGATGCAATCATGTTATAAATTCTGGGAGGTCATATTAGGCACTGACTCTGGTTTAGGTACATTTTTTATGAAATTTACAGGAGGTAGGGCTGTTTTGTTATTTCTGGCCACCTGAAAATGATGCACAATGAGTGCTTGTGTGTTTTATAGATTTTATACTGACAGTCATAGAGACATACATTTAAAAAAAAAGAGACCAGTGGAGAATTGTTCCATCCTGCCCCATCATGCCTCGTCCATAAAGCAGCCCACACTGTTAATAATTATTATAAAACGTTTTGCTCAGTGTCTCTCATTGTGGAATCATGTACATTTGAAACAAATCACCCAAGGCAAGTGAGCCCTGCAGTTCCTTAGATGTTCTTTTGTGACATCATGGACGAGTTGTTGATGTGCTCTTGGTGAAATTTTTGCCAGGTTAGCCACTCCTGAGGAGGTACACCAGTGTTCCAAGTTTTTTGAACTTGTGGATCGTGGCACTCACTGCCATTGGAGACCCATCATGTCCTGCTTTTTGAAAGTCTAGTTTGCTTCAGGTTGCTAGGCAGGTTTTACTGACGTTTAAATGAATGTTTAGGTTCAACAGGTCTGACAGTATTCATTAGGGATGAGCGAGTACACCACTACCTGTATCTGTTCAACCATCTAAATGATCTGTATCCGTATCTGTACTCGGAGTGGGCGGGGCCTCAACCCAAATTGGGCGTGGTTTAACCAAAAGTGGGTGGGGCTTAAATCGGTACATTATTTTAAGTCTGAACTTGATATGGATTCATCAGAAGCTGCTATATGTATTGCTTATTTGAAAACTATTTACAGAACAGCCTCAAAATCTCAAAATTGAGATTCAAATCAATGTTTTTGATCACAAAAGTAAGAGAACTATTTAAAAAAAATTTTATCAACTCAGAACATGATTATTTTTAAGTGGATGAATGAATACAACTCATGCAGTAGGAAATTATGAACTACTAAGTATGCATGAACAAGTGTTGTCATACTCAACACAACTTCCTTTTTTATTTTTTTATTTTAAAATTTATGATCAAATAGATTTTTTTCCTTTCAATTATTTATTTATTTTTACTACTTAACGTTTTTGGCATTTGTTTCCACACACAGTGAAACCACGTTGATTAAGGTGCGTGTGTGTGTGAGAGAGAGAGAATGTGTGTGTGTGACTGAGTGACTGTGTGAGAGGGAGTGAGAGTGGGAGTGCGGAACAGCTCTGGCAGAGACTGTGTCCGTGTAGGGAGGGGTGGGCGCTCTGTGTGACTGTCCAATCACAGATTGTGAAGACAGTCAGTTACCCAATGAGGATTTTCCTTTAGCACGAGCACGGATACTGAAGAGTTTTATTCATATCGTGATCGTACTCGTCACAAATGCTTTATCCATACCGGATACTCGTCTTAATCTACCCTAGTATTCATGCCTGGATGTGGGTAGTGAAATTGAACTCAATAGTCAACTGAATAAGGTTAATTAGTTGATTTAGCAGCTAAGGGGGCAGCTAATTACTTTTTCACACAGGACCAGGTAGGATATTTTTTCTTTGTTATTTTAAAACAGAATGTCCTTTGTGTTTACTTGAGTTATCTTTGTTTAATATTAAAAGTAATTTGATGATCTAAAACATAAAAAAATAAATGATGTTGAAACGTTTATTGAACGTTTGACAATGTTAATGTTCTAATTGCATTTTTAAAAAAGAGGACATTTCTCTGTTTTTTGTGATATGTGACCTTTAAGTACACCTATGAGCTAGGTGGGTCCAGCTGTGCAACAGTGGCAGTGCCATTCTTTCCAGGCCTCTCCTGGACCACAGCAATGGATAGCAGCATTTCAAACACATCACCTCGTAATTCTGCTGGTTTTCTTAAAGCTTTGGGTAACTTGGGACTCAGATAATGAGACTCTGACTCACAGACAGACAGTCCAGATGATGTACGCAATGGGAGGGAGGTTAGTAGGGTATCCCATCTGCTCTGTGGTCTGTCCATTTTTCAAACAAGCAATTTGTGCACATCACACTCAGAGCCTGAGAGTGTCTAGAATAGGTTAATTCCTTTATATAACTTCAGTCTTTATGGCTTCAAACTAATGGATGATCAAAATTGGCCAAGAACTTAAAACCATGACTGAAGTACATGCAAATGTTTAAACAACAGTGGCAAAACAGTCAAGAGTCATAAATCTATATTTTTATTAAATCTGCTCTACACTTTGTAGGTGGGAAAATGTGCAAAATCGGCAGCATATCAAATACTTATTTTCCTCACTATACATACTTATTGGTAACTCAGTGGTCTCACACATTAGCTGTAGTGGGTTACAACACAGTATGATTGATTGTGAACTATAAAAAACTATAAAAAGCAGCTGGGCTGGTAGAAGACTGACACTGGATCAGGTTTCTCCATATTTATGATGATCATCATCACTAAAACTGATTCTAGACCAGCTACAGTTTGCTGCTCTTGGCTCAGTATTCTTGGGTGGTGAATCACTTCCAATTTAGCCGTGACACTGACAAGTAAAAAAAAAAAAAAAAAAAAAAAAAAAAACGGTGAATCACCCTGTTTCTGGTATATTCATACTTGCCCCACATGCACAACCAAATCATTGTTACTGCTGAGCTGAGAAGGGAAAACCACTTGAATAATATCTGCTCAACAACAGATCTATGGTCAGAGGTTGGCCACTGATGAATGAGGTAGAGGAGGACTCTCAAATTATATTGGCTATAATACCAGATATTATTTGTCATATTTGTATGTTTTTGTAATATAGTGTACAGCGACACATAAAAAAGTGTATTTTGAGAAATTAAATTCAAATTAGAATTTTTAAAATTGAAATTCGAAACTGAAATTTGAATAACTACAATTTTTTTGTGGTAGGACGCTTTCATTTAGAAAAAAATGCCAAAAATGTGAACATAATAAAAAAAGTTTTATCACATTTCAATTGTTAATTTTCTGTGGTTGCTGAAATATTGTTCATTATTTGTTGAAAACCTGATTTTAATATTATTTTTTGCACAGTTACTTCTTCACTGGCAAATAAGTCAGCATTTTTTTCCAAAATTTTTCAAATCTTAAAGTTTTTTTTTTTTTTTTTTTTTTAACATCACTTACATTTAATAAATGCAAAATGTTGATATTTTTGGCAAAACAACCTTTTTTACTATTTATTTATTTATTTATTTACTTTTTTAATATTTGAAATTTAATTCAAAAATGTCAAATGTCCCATGTTTCTATTCATTACATGTAAAGTAACATTTCACATCTTTTTTGTTTGTTTGTTTTACTATTGAGTATGGTTTGTAGCTCATGAAAATCAGAAATCCAGAATCTCATTATTAGAATATTTTGTTTTTAGAGTTTGAGTGATTGGCGCCCTTTCCTGGACTTGGCCAGGATAGTGTGTAATGCCCTGTCTTGCGCCTGGTGAGCGGTAGGGGGCTCACTGCAATCCTGATCAGGATACAGTTGATAAGATAATGGATGAATGAAGTTTGAGTAGACTACTATTCAAACAATGTCAACATTAAAATAAGGCTCGAAATAACTCAGTCAAAAGTTTTAGAATGTTTCAGGTATGCATCTAGTGTGTCAGGGGTTCATCCTAAAGCAAGATAATGACCCAAAACATCAGTCCAAGATCTGCTAGAACTACCTCAATAAAATTGCTGATAGGTCTCTGCTAGCTGGGTGTAATTGAATTTAAGGTTTGGCATCCTTGCAAGTCTACTGTCTCTACAAGTTTATTGTACTTTGGTAGGCAGGTCAAAGCATTCGGACAAAAGCAGTTTAAAGCTGCAACACTAGTGTGGATGACATTTTTGCTTCCTGTAGGGATGGTGTTTTCAGGACTGTAAAGGTCAAATGTAGTTTAACTGCACTTTGGGGAAATATGCACATGTTTAATGCATATATGCATTTATTTTCCAATATACAGCAGGTCTCCTCACCCCTTGTCTCTAAATGTCAAATTAAAATAAACCAAGCTTAAAGTTGGCCAATCCAAGCTTCTTCTGACAGGTATGACGACAGTATCGCCAAACTTGCTTCATGGCTTTACGTCCTTTAAAGTCGACATTTATTTTGGTGCCTAGGCCTCTTTTCTTTTTATCCACTATTACCAGCACAAACTTATCCTTTAAGGTTTGTGTTACGCAAATAAACAGACAAAATAAATATAATATAAATCACTAAACTGAGGGTTTAATTGGATGTTTATTGCTGTAAAGAAATCTAATTGGATTGAAATGACTTAAGGATCAACTGAGTTTACAGACATGAAATAAGCCAACAGTCGGCTGGAAACAACATCAACACATTCATTATTTTTTATTTTTGCTTTTTTTCTCACAATTATAGTGAGAGCTCACCTTGTTCCCCTGTCTCACACTTTCTTGATTGTTGTCTCACAGCTTTTTGCTCTGTCAGGTCCAAAACAAGGCTCTGCATTATTGAAAGCACAGCAGTAGCTGGATATCTTCTTTCAGGGCTTTTGTAGGAGTAACCGCATAATATAACTACTCTGTATGTACTAGTGCATGTCTAGAATATTGTGAAAAATTTCAAGTTGATAATTGAAGTCAAAAATGTAAAATAAAGGTACACAAAAGTGACATATGTCAAGCTTTTTTGTTTTAATGTTGATAAAGAAAGTATATATTCTAACTAGAAAAGTGCATTTCCTGAAGGAAACACGGGATATTGCGCATTGCTAACATGGCCCACAAGCTAAGGCATCCCAATTGGTTTGTAAGGTGATGCTTTGGTCTTTGTGGTGGTTGCTATGGCCCCCAAGGTGGTTGCTATGGCACCCAAGGCCGTTGCTATGGCACCCAAGGCCGTTGCTATGGCACCCAAGGCCGTTGATAGGGGCCCCAAGGCCGTTGATATGGGCCGCAAGGCCATTGCTATGGCACCCAAGGCGGAAGAAGAAGAAGAAGAAGAAGAAGAAGAATATGAAAAACTAATAACAGTATATTGCTTTGCAATGCGCAATATAATAATTTGTGATTCTTGATTTCTGATCTAAATTTCTGTACAGTGCCACATAAAAAATTATCATAAAAAAGTCTCTGTTGTTTGGCCTCAAGTAGCTCTGTGGACTAAGGCGCAGATACTATGATCAGAGGGTTGTGAGTTCAAATGTGAGACATGTGGAAGAACGGAAGGGTAGATACACGCAGATAAAAAAAGTAATGTTGAATTTTACTGAGACTGGGAACCAGGGATACATGACTAAAGATATACAAACATATACAAAACAGATCCAAGGGCACTGACAAAAACAGGCAGAGGTCAAACAAAAAGGCAATAAGATCAAATACAGTAATCCAAAGAGCAAAGGCAGATCAAAAGTCAAAAAAGTCATATACTCAATGGCAGATAATAAAGAACGCTCGGTAAGGTACAAGCCAAACTTAGTCACAGTACTTTGCAAGGTCTATAGGAGGTTTATATAGTGTACATAGATGAGGTACAGGTGATCGCACTCAGTACTCAGGAGAGAGCGACCTTTGCCTCCACCCCTGATTGGTTGGCAGCGGTGCCGGTGCTAGGCATAAGGGTCCACTAAGCACAAATGTCTTCTGATGTTCAGGTTTCTCTGCCGGGGGGCGGCGGCAAACCATTTGTGCTTGCGCGCCTTGTGTGTGGACTTGACTCTCATGGGGAGGGGGATTGGCAGACACTTTTTTGGTGCTATCGTGGGCAAGCACAACATGACACATCTGTCCATCTGCTCTGCTGCTAGGTGTTTCTTAGATCTTTCGAGCGTATTTTTAATTCACTAATAAAAACAGGGAAAATGTCTTGGGACAGCTCCAGCTGGGGAAAGGCTACCAAAAACATTTCAACATCATTAAAATGAGCCAGACAGTCAGTCTCTGAGAGAGAAAGATGCATCCAGGCTGGACCACTATGGGGTCAGGCAAAAAATTACTTTGCAGCTCTATGATGTTGAAGTTAGAGACCTTTTCCCATGCACATGTTCTTTTCATCATCCTCTAGCTCTTCATCATGGCCAGTTTTAGATGTTATGTTGGGAGTGGACCCTTCTCCAGCAGTAGCACTGACTCCACAGTGCCTTAAATACTCACACCATCACAACACTATACCATTGCCTCACCACTGCTGGAGAATGATCCATCTTGCACATCATACTGGAACTTTCCTCTACTTGATTACATTGGAGTCACAACACTGCTACTGTTCATTGGATTAAACACAACACACGAGTGGCTCAGCAGGCTAAGACGCTGACACTATGACACGAGGATCGTGAGTTTGAATCCCGGTCAGGCTGTTTGCCATCAAGAGCCGGGTCCCGAGAGAGCAAAAATTGGCAGTGCTCTCTCTGGGCGGGTAGATGGCGCTCTAACTTCCTATCACCCACACATTGCAATGTCCGCTGGCTCAGGCGTCTACTGATTGGTCCATTCAGAGCTGGGAATCCTGCGCTTTCCTCCGAGCACGTTGGCTCCCCAGTGACGGTGTATCAAGTGTACAAATACAGTATCACAAAACTGTGATACTCAAGTGTGCTGATACTTCCTTCCAAAATTCTTCAATGCAGATTTTTAGCAAAGCATCAGCTCTCTTAACCAAGCAAACAGTGCTATTACAAGCAGAGTTATATCTCACTGCATCTGCAAACAGTTGAGCAGAGCCGGCAATGTTTTACATGTGTGTGTGGGTGTTGGTGGGGTACTATTTAACACTTCTTCAAGCATATCCTCTCTTTCTCCTGATACCTCCCACAGTCTTGTTTTTGAGTGGGTAACATAACTTTGCCCCTGGATAGGATTACGCAACTTTGGGCCATCCGAAAGCAACAAGAAGGGATGTAATTTGTACTTCTTAGGCTTCTTTACCAACAAAAAGTACATTTAAAGTGACACGAAAGGAAATACTGCAAACCATCAGAGGCAAATGCATTACTCATCTCAGAGCAGACCGAGTGTGGTTACATATTCTTACATGCATTTGATCATTGTCAGGTTTCAGCTATTGACTGGTTATTGAAGTGGTCATGTAAACAGCACACTGTTTGGCCTGAAAATGACCTAGAAATCAGATTAGGAAATCTGTTAAAGAGGGCTGGATAGAGCTCACTAATGTGGTTTTTCAGTGCATCTACTCTGATGTTCTCATTCTGTTGTATGAGCAGAGTTTAAACAGCACCTACGAGGCTACAACCTTGTGCAAAAGTTATTGCTCCCCTGGTCAAACTCAATATATTTATTGATGGTGTAAACAAGTGAACCCATCTTTCATGGCAGACAATCATACAGCGTACTCTAAACCAGAAACAACCGTCCAACTGGAGGACTGCATCAAGCACTAGGGGGGGATCACCCAGGACAGAGTGCCAACCATATCTGGGCATACATACATACATACATACACACATAAACAGGAAGCAGAGTAGATCCAAAAACACGAGACTTTATTAACAAAACAAAATCAGACTGTGAACAGAACATGGTTGACACTACAATGACCTGAAGACATATAATGACGGACGCGGACTGAAACACTGGGAAGGCTTTTACGGAGAATGTAATCAGACATAAACGAGACAGCAGGGCTGTGGATTACACAAGACATGACGTGAACAAGACACGTGGAAAATGTAAACAGAAGCACATGGTGAGAAAAGTGGGGAAATGTAAACAAACGAGCACATGAGAAAAACAAGGCGGGGCCAGGAATGAGGAATGACACGGGAGGTCACAAAAACACTGAAATGGAGACATTTTTATGAAGCTGGCTGATACGTAATAAATGCTCATTCAAAAGAGCTTCCCTCTGTTTTATCAGCAAAAAGAAAGATGAAAGGACGGCATTACAGACTATATGAATCAATCATTTGCCATCAAAGTAGGTCTTTGTTTACAAAAACCTGTGTAAGTAAGTTAAAATTTGATGTCATGTCCGTCTTCTTCTGAGAGTTAATTCGCTGGTTGCTAATCTAATAATGCTTAACCTCACGGAGACCTGGAGTTTCCCCATTATCTGATTTCCCAGGTGCATGAAAAGGCAATGAACAGATTACACACACAATGAGATTTTCTGCAGTTATCAGATCATTAGGTGCACGTAAACACACTCAGTGAGACTGTACAAAATGAAGACTTCTGTCCCAAAAAAGCTACTGTACCACCGAAACAGTGTACAAAAACAAAAGCTAGTATACTTACAGCAAAGCAGTATAGAAAAGCTAAAAGGCATCAGGTGATTTATATTAGCTAATATGCTTGATTGTATAAGCTAGTTTTTTTCAAATTTGTGTTAGATCCCATATCAGACAAATTTGGGAAAATATATGCAAAAATGCAAAAAATAAATAAATTAATTAATTAATTAATTAATTAATAAAAAAACAAAACAAAACAAAAAAAAACACTTTCTTACATTTACTTTGACTTTTATGTAATTACACTTAACATGAACTCAAGACATGTTTTGTCTGGTCAACTTCAGGACCATTAAAAAACTAACATTAACATTCTGGACATTAACAAAGGGAATGAGCAGACAAAACATGAAATATGGGTTCAAACGTTCAAGAAATCCTTCCAAACCTCCAAGATTCCATTGTTAAGCTCTTATTTGTGACGGCACGTAAAGGTCACAGCAAGTTCTACAAAACCAGCTCTGTCTGTAACTCTGTTTAGAGATAAAAACTCACCTAGTAACAGTACAGCGTGCACAGAATCTGTCACACCAAATTTAATATGCAGATGTTTTTGCAAAAACAAAAATCCTGCCAAGGCATCCTATGTCCTGATGCCCAAGGCTTTCCGTGCCATTACGCAACAGTGGGTTTTGAACCACCACTTGCCCCTGGCTTACATGCAGAACAGTTATGAAAAGACGACCCCTCACCTTGTAAAACTAAAACCGTGAGTAACTCTACACAGAATGAATTTGTCATCATAAACCTGGCCTGTTTGTTATACCTGAGTCATAGCTGCTGAAAGTAGCCCAACAACTGTGAATAGCTTGTTGATTAGCACACACGCTGCCAGGGAAAATGCCCACTGCAGCTCAGCTGAAAATCTTTCCAATGACAGCTTGTTTATTGGCTAACAGTCAGCTGAAAAACTGGGTCTCTGAAGACATTCTATGATGCTACGTGATAAATGAATCAATATGTTTGTGTGTATGTATTAGTTTTCCATTAGATTTTTATGTTTGACTTCTTTTTTGGTTGCTATTAGGAGATAAAATCATCACACACATCTAATGTCAAGACACTGCAGTGAGTGGGACTGTAAAGACTAGTTGTAAAGCGCATTCTGTTTCGGATTCAAAATTAGGATAACATGAGGATTACGTACTATTATTTCACTCCATTAGCTTGGAATTATGCCCAAATGTCGTTTGTATAGTAACTAGTGATGTAATCAAGATTCTCAGATTCAAGAGTCAAGACTGAGTAGAAATCTAGTCTTCTTTGAGAACAAGCCTTAATTTTTGCAAATAATATACATTTTATATGGATAGTATTGAATTGGTGGTTTTGACTTTTCCATTGGATTAACTTTTCTTTGGTCCTGCTCAAGGGCGTAACTTTGGGTCCAACATTGGGGGGGGGGGGGGGGGTTTGAGCTGTCTGCCTATTTATTTATTTATTAAATCATTTACTTTTCTAAAAGGATTCAGGAAATTTTGGGTTCACCGTATTAGAAATACATTGTAATGCTTCTACTATGTATTTATTTAACTTTCTTCTGCCAAATATAATAAATACAATATTTTACAGCAGTCTGTTCTCCACCGAGCATGAGAGTGTAATTAAACATTAAACTCTTTACTATTAAACATGTTCTGTAGAGAAAAAGGTTTTAAATTGATGTGTTAATGAGTCTCATCCTGGACATTTATGGGACTCTCATCTTCAGTCCTGTTATCAGTACTAATATTAGTTATTAATAACTAAATACATAAAATGTGTGTATTCACTGAGTAAAACTATATACTTGTTTAATGGGTTTAGTTTATTACATATTACAGGTATTGTACTGTACTTTGTGCGCAAATAACCACTTTTATCTGTTTAATACCCACATGGCTACTTATTATGATAATTTATTCACGTGTAGAGAGAGAGAGAGAGAGAGAGAGAGAGAGAGAGAGAGAGAGAGAGAGAGAGAGAGAGAGAGAGAGAGAGAGAGAGAGAAACAGACAGAGAGAGAGACAACAACTTGCTGAATACAGTACTTATATATCATATATTATTTTAGCCCATAACAACTTGCTGAATACTTATATAATATATTATTTTTATCTTGATTGAGTCAAACATTATTACTCCTGTAGATGGATATCAGAAAGTTTTTGCTCGCAGCAGTTTTTGCCCTGGCTAGGCTACCTCAACCTGTGTCTATGGCGTTAACGTTACGTTAGCTAACGTTAATCCATGTAGCAAAACAGCCGAAATAACAGGGTTGGGTGATACCAAGTTTTTGTGGGGAAAGGGGGGGTTACATTACCAAATGATTAAACCCAAAATTGATCACGAATAAAGAAAATTAAGAAGTTATTCATGAAAGATGTTTTTGTAAATTGAAATTATGTGACTTTATTGGGGGGCTTATAGTGATTGGATCAGATTATTGGGGGGGTCATAACCCCCCTATCCCCCCCGCAAATTACGCGCATGGTCCTGCTAACCGAGCAGCCGTGGCCTGATGGTTAAGGATCTGGTATTGTGCCCTTGAGCAAGGCTCCTAACCCCCAACTGCGCCATGGGCACCGTGGATAGGGCCACCCACTGCTTCGGGCACATATTCTCACAGACTAGTAAGTTCACTAGTGTGTGTGTGTTTCACTGCACGGATGGGTTAAATGTGGAGGTCAAGACAGACGTGTATGTGATATGTAAATCTGCTTTTTAAAGCATTTTTTAAATTAAACTTAAAATTTAATTTAATTGCAAGCTTTAAAACCACCAAAATATCAGAGACAACCAATTGCTGGGTTGCTAATCACAATCACAAATGTCTGCCGCTGTTACTGTCAGATGAAATGGCCATAATTATAGGAATGGTCTCCATACTAGGCCTGTCACAATCATTGCGTAAATCATCTGATTGCAGTTATTTGAGATAATTGCAATTATTTAATTGTGCTGCAATTATTTTCCGCAAACACATTACATGTCCTCAGAAATGGGTGAAAGTTTTGAAACAAATAAATATAAAGAAAAAGAAAACATACTTATTGATTTGTCATCACTGTTCTTATAGAAACAGTAAACACTTTAACTGGCTGATATAAAATATTTACAGGTACTTACGTTTATTTGTAATCTGGGTAACTTGAGTGTTGTGCCAATATCAAGTCAGTACAACCTCATATCAACTACAATGTGATGAGAACTTGAAGTTTAGCTACTTCAAGGCTGTATTTGAATAGCTGAATGAAAATAAAAGACAATTAAACCATAAATCACAATTATTTATGCCAATTAATCATCAGCAAACAGTTTAATAGTGACAGGCCTTGTGCTACAGTTTATACTGTTCAAGAGCAGATCTGCAGCTACTTATTCAACAAGACCCTCTGGGTTATAGATGGCATCTCTATTTCAGAAACACTTCAGAGTGAACTGGCTTTTAGGCTCTTTACTTTTAGGAAGTGTTATGTCAATTAATATGGATTTTGTGAGAAATTCAGTTCAAATTAAAATCATCCACATCAGACACAAGTACATCTGAAAATGCACAAGAGGATAAAAAAGCAGTGAAACTGTTCACAGAGCTAGAAAGGGTGAGGACCATCAACGTAACACCCCCCCAACTTGGCCTCATCCATCTCTGGCTACGTGTTGCGTTTGGTTTCATTCTGCCATGTGCTTTTGTTGTTGTTTTACACGTGTCTTGTGCATGTCTCCACCTCCCTGTGACATCATGTGATTACTCAGCCCTGCTGTCTCATTAGCACTCATCTGTGTTTGTTATTTAAGGCTCCCTGCCTTTCCCAGTGCTTCGTCATCATTAAATATATGGTCGTGAATGAATGTAGTCATAGTGTTGGTTAATAAAGACCTTGTGTTTGGATACCCATCACTCCATCCTGACTCCTCTCCTCCTGCTACACCCTAACAGTGATGGACACCAGCTATGACACAAAGAGTTTACAGGAGCAGAGAAACAAGGGAGCAGACCTGAACAATGATGTGACATCACAGGGGGGTGGAGACATGACGTAGGTTGAACACATAGAGGATGAAAACAGATGTAGAGACAGATGTCTTTGACTACTCTATTCTCAATCCAAAAAATAAGACAGAAAAAACATCTCCACTATTGTTTGGAAAATGTAGTATTCTATATCAAATGAAAGTGCTAAAAGCTCCGTGGGTTGTCAGGGTCAAAGTCGCTGTTGGATGACTAATGTAGTGTTGTTTAGGGCTGATGTGGCTGCGGATTTTCATTCAAATTGATCAGATGCTCTCCTGATTCTACTTGTTTAATCAGCCAGTCGTAGTACAATCATGCAAGTATGGTGACCTCTGCTTTTAGCAATAAGCAGCTACAGGTTTCCAGTACCTGAGTGTTAAGTTGCCTTTTGGCTCAGTTTCAGAGATGGTGGGGATGTTTTCTTGACTGTTGGCCTTCACAGTTTGAATAATATACATTGCTCAAAAAAAATAAAGGGAACACTTAAACAACACAATGTAACTCAGAGCCAACCACACTTCTGTCAAACCAACCTGTCCAGTTAGGAAGCAACACTGACTGTGAATCA
>BRDA01024243.1:0-20316 GCA_036984385.1 Crenuchus spilurus
CGTCAACGGCGTTATAACGACAGGAAAAGTAATTAATTATTTTATCCCATTACTGACAAAATGACGTCGTTACGTAACGCCGTTATTTTTAACGCTGTTATTCGCAACACTGTTTAATACTGGTCAGAGTCCATCTACTGCTTTCATTGGGGGCTGCGCATGGAATTACACCAATATTGGTATCCTAATGATCATTTAAAATAATAAATAAATTATTATTATTAATAATAATAATAATAATAATAATAATTTGAAATTAAGATATTATTTTTATAAATATATTTGTACTTTGGTAGTTGCAGATTTATTCCATGTTTTTCCTGTGTCAGTGAAGGACTCCGGTGTCCTCCCACAGTCCAAAAACACAGAGGTCAGGTGAATTGGGTACTCTAAATTGTGTTTGTGTGTGTGTTTGTGTGTGTGTGTGCGCACACCCAGTGATGGATTGGCGCCCTGTCCTGGGCTTAGTTGGGATGGTGTAATGCCCTGACCTGCACCCAGTGAGGGGGTAGGGGACTAACTGTGACCCTGATGAGGATTAAATGGGTGGGACAATGGATGGATGAAAAGTTGCAGATTTAGTCACAGCACAGCAGAGACAAACCTGAACATAGAGATAGCTCAAAGTTATAGGATTATTCTACAGAAATGAACTTAAATTATATTATTTCACCCACAACTGAATACAGATAGTCAACCATGTAACAGCTCATTTTTGAGAGATCCTGGGATATTGTATTGCATTCATGTGCATTTGGGAGGATATATTAAATTGCGGGAGACCCCTGGGGCCTCTGGGAGAGGGTGGATGTCTGTGTGAACTAAAAATAGATTTCAATATCAAACTGAAATATTTATTTCATTTATAGGCAAATACTGGTTGCCGATATGTCGTCCATCCCTACTTAGAAGTGTAGACTATTAAAATATGCCAAAAATGAATGTGTGGGATTATGGTTGTGTCTGCCAACACTCAATCTCATGACAGAACAAACATTCAAAATTCTATGTAATAGATTAATTTAAAAACAGCCTTTTGCTTGACTGATGTAGACACTGAGGATATGATGATTTCTGATTACTGCACTAGAAAGTCATGTACAGTTTTGGATCTTTATGATGCCCTTCTCGTACCATTGTTGATTATCATGTTCAGTCTCCAGCCTGTTGAATATAAACTCTCCCATCTGCTTCCAGTTTTATTTGGGCTCTGCTGCTGATTTGAGATTATTGCCGCTGTAATTGATCAAATCTGGATCATTTTAGAGTGAGCCTTGAAGAGCCCCTCAGCTCTAATAGCTGACAGTGGAACCCTGATTCAGATGCCACCCGGAAGGGCTGCATTCATTTAGAGGGAAATTATATCCTATTTGCAGCTGCGTTCACTATCGGTCTCAGTGCCCAACCACATTAAAGAGCTCAGCCACGGAGCGTTAAGGAGCTATTTCTGTGGTGGAATCTGTCTGCTACCTTGCAGAGGTGGGGCTGCACTGTCCTCATGGAGGACAATAAGAGGATTAATAATTGCTTGAAGGTTTTTTATGAATTTAGTTATATTTCTTTACAGTCATTTACAAAATTAGGGATGTATGAATCATATTCAAAGAGCTTTTAAGAAATTGTCCAAAGTATTATTCTGTTATTGATTTTAAACCTTTTTATTCAGTAAAAACTAAGAAAGAAATATGTAAATGACTATTCACATAATACAGCCCAGTCTTAGAGTGTAGCTTCTTTTAATCCATCCATCTTCTTAACCTCTTAATCCTGGTCAGGGTCACGGTGAGTCCGCATACCCCGCATACTGGGTGCTGGGCAGGGCTTTCAACTATTCTAGTTATAGCCAGGACTGTGCGCCAATCCATTACTGACCACACACTCAGACACAGACATACACTGGTGCAAATTAGACTAACCAATTCACCTGAACTCCATGTTTTTGTTCTGTGCAAGGAAATTAGAGACCCTGGAGGAAACCCAAGCAGACACAGGGAGAACATGAAAACTTCATCCAGATGCAGACTTGAAAACTTGGTCCAAAGACCTCAGTGGTGAGCATGCTAACCACAAACACTGCAAAAACCTATTTTTAATAAAGTAAAAATAAATCCTTGTTTATGGACATTTTTTATCATTTTTGTCTAAAAAGAAAAACTATTCTTAACAAGTAAGTTTTGCACAAGAAAATTAAGCTCATTCTAAGAACATATGTCTAACTTTTTCTTAATATTTCAGCTCATCTTGAGCTTTACTTACCAGTTACAGGGTATGACTATGGTTTGGTTGAAATTCCAAAATAAGAATAAGAAGATTATTTTTCTTATTTAAAGAATAAGGCCACTTAAACAAATTCTCACTTTAAGAAATGTATTTAATGTATTTGATTTTAAATGAAGAGTTCGTAACACTCATTAAAAATATATTTTTTAAGAAAAGCAATTTTTGCTTGTAAGAAGCAGAATTTTCTTTCATTTTTGACAATTTAGTTTAATTTATAAAAAACATATGAGTTAGACTCATTTGCTAGTTATAAGAATTCTAGCCAAATAATTTTTGCTTACCCCATTGGCAGATTTTTTTTTTCTCAAAACAAGAAAAATTTACCACATTTAGGAATATTTGGCTTATTTCAAGTTGAAGCTAGAGTGCCACAAGGTTCCTTTAATTTTCTGTGTAATTTCCTCTTATACTTAATCATATATACAATACTGGTTTCTGCTGCTGAACAACACAAGAAAACAATAATGTGATCTAAACCAAGGTGACTAGTCTATGAGACCTGAATCTGGACATGGTTTGAGAGAAGTGTTGGTTAAGTGTTTTTACATAAACAGCTGGGAAGCTTTAGGTAACTTTTACGTTCTAGTGTTTGTTAGCAAAGTTAGTCTCACAACTCTAAGAAACAAAATGTAGATGTTTGAATAAATCTGAGTTATGTGGAACAATATATAAATATGATGGGGTGCAGCATTTCTTTAACAACTTAATTCCCTTTCTTCCACATTTCTGTGTAAAGTGAGCTTGTGCAGGCAAAACTGTATAGTTAAGAGCTGTTTGAAGTGCTTATTTTGTTTACAACTAAAGCTATTACAACAGGCACAACTGTGTGTGACAACAGTCACCTGAAATAACCAGCTATTACTGTAAAAATACATCACCAAAGCTTTTTACAAATCACATCCAATTAATAATTAAGGCCTTACATTAGGCCTAAATTACAGGTTACGCTCTAAAACCACACTGTATTATAGAGTGTTACCAAAGATTCTGGAAGTCTTGGAGCTAGGCAGGGCATGGATGTCAATTTCCGTTTCTGATGCCAGTACTGAAACACAAGAATGAGCTATTTTGAAAAAAAAAAAGTATAAGTATGAGCCACTTGAAGAACAAAGTTTGGTCACAGATGATCTTCTTGTTGCTCCTCAGCCATTGCATAGATTTTAAATTTCATCATGACAACCTAATGATGGACTGATAAGTCAAACCAGGTATTGGATGAGAAATAACACTACGCTGCCATGAGGAAGGTTTAATCTAATTCATCTGCATAAATCACTACTTATTGCATTGCATGATCATGTCTGTGAAACCGCTTCTAAATCCTCCAATAATATGTGAATAACCTGAGTGCCTTGTTCCCACAATCAATCAAGAAACAGCATTTCTCTGAGCGCAAAGGTTAGTGCGGATTCCTAATGGACCGTGTATAAAGTAGAAACTCCATCTTCACCCAAACTCCTCCCACAAGTCTTGGCTCATGCCTCATTAAAAGCTTTCAATAAATAATGTGTTCAGTGCAACTATTAAATACCCATTTACTTAATCACTTCACAATCAATCTTGGACTCAAGATGATGAAATGTTGTGAGAATTTGTTATTCAGGAGCAGGGCAGCTGTCCAGAGGTACTGGCTGCGAGACTGGTGCCCATTCGGTGCCAAATGACCACTGGCACAAAGACACAAGATAAGAAACAGATGGAAAATCTAGGTCCAACAAAGAATGATGTAATTTAGGTAAACATAAAACTCTTTCAGAATTAGTGTGACTTGATGAATATGTAGTACACTAGACATGACGGTGTTTCAGTCTAGAGCCAGTGTGTATATATGCAGTAAGTAGTGGTACGTAAAGTTCATTTTAGTGCATCTGCTTGCAATAGTTTATCATGTAGCTCTAAGCAATACATTAAATCAGTACCCACAAACCACAATGTTGTAGCTGTGCACTTACAAACTAGCCTGTTTGCCGCTGCACAATTCATTATCACCCCATTCATCACTGGTCTGATTCTGACAGCTGGACTGCTAGTAGTGATAGTACTTTGAAAGTGTACAGGGTGCTGGCACATGTCAGTGTCACTGCTAGGCCAAGATTGGACCAACACCCAAACATAGCCACACAAGAGCTGCACTGCGGTCCAAAACTGACTAATGAAGGCAAGCGGATGGCTAACACAGATTATGTTTACATGCACACAATAACCCAAAGTCCTTAATCAGTTTAAGAACTGCACCATAATCATTACTAGAGCTGCATAAACAACTTCTCATTTTACAGTCCTGTTTACATCCATCCATTATCTCATTCACTTAATCCTGGTCATTTTTGCAGTGAGTCCCCTACCCCTTCACTAGGCGCAGGGCAGGGCATTATGTTATCTAAACCCAGGACAGGGCATCAATCCATCACTGGGCCCACATAATTTAGAGAACCTCCATGTTTTTGGGCTGTGGGAAGAACATTGAAACTCCACCCAGATCTGAACTCAAACCGAAGACCTCAGTGCTAAGAGGTGAGCATGCTAACCACGAAGCCACTGTGCCACTCCCTGTTTACATTCCCTCCAGCATAGACTGACTTTAACATAATAAATGCTGTTTATTATGGTAATGGTAGAAGGGTTTGGTATAGATTAGTAGGCTGACCCCCATGTTGCAGATCTGGGTTTGATCTTTAATCATACAACTCTATACCAATAAGAGTCCATGGTCAAGACTACATTCATCTACAAATGTAGAATGATGTACTTGTAAGTCGCTTTGGATAAAAGCATCTGCCAAATGTAAATACAGGATATGATTAAGATTAACTATGTATCAGTTTTTTACAGTTTAAAATGTGTTTGTTCTTTAATTTATGTACAGTCATACATCAAAACATTGGAATATTGTGAAAAAGGTAATTTTCTTTCATAATTAAATTAAAAAAGGTAAACTGTTAAGTAGTTTATATTACATGTAAAGTGACGTATTTCAAGCCTGTTTTGTCTTAGTGTTGATCAGTATGGCTTATGGCAGTGATTCTCAACTGGTGGGTCGTGGACACATTCTGGGTGGGTCACGGACAGGTTGTAATAATTAAATAAATCTAAAAACACACACACAAAAAAAAAAAATTAAAGCTTATCTTATGATGTATTGGAGTGCAGTTAACTGAAAAGAATTGAGTGGTAATTTTATGCTACATGCTTTTAACAGCTATATTTAAATAAATAAAAGTTATATTATTATTGATTATTATATTGATTATATTATTATTGATAATATTTAATAATAATTATTTTTATATATTAATATATTTTTTTTATATATTTTACTATATTATAATATATTATAATTTAATATTTTCATATATTATCAAATACATTTTATAATTTAATTATTAATAACACTAAATAGTTATTAGTATATTATTAATAGTAACAAGTAAAATATAAATCATAATTTGTAAGTAATGTATTGTAATAAGTTAGTTTAATAATAATAAAATTCATAATATTAATTTATGTTCCAGCACCCCGCCCCGCCCCGTGTCCCCCTGAAATCTCAAAGCTATTTTTAAAAAATAAATTTGTTTGGGTTGTATTCTATAAAAGTGGGTCGTGACTTAATGAGCATGAGGAAATGTGGGTCCCGGACTAAGACTAGTTGAGAACCCCTGGCTTATGGCTCTTGAAAATCAACTCCAGAGTCTCAGATTATTAGAATATTTCATTTGGAGTTTGACTAAATTATTAATCAAACAGTATAAATACTGTGCATGTCTCAGAGCTACAACTACAGCTGCCTAATGTCAGGCCAGTCCTGAACCAGAAACATCAGAAGTGTCTTATCAGAACCAGACAGTGCTCCACTTTTCAGATGAAAGTCACTTTTACATTTCATTAGTAAATCAGCTGCTAGAGTCTGGAGGAAGAGTGGAGACACACATAATCCAAGTGCCTGAAGTCCAGTGTGCAGTTTCTGCAGTCTGTGATGGTTTGAGGTGTCATGTCATCTGCTGCTGTTTGTGAGGCGGCAGCGGGGATTGAAGGGCGAACGCAGACAGAGATAACTAAAATGAGGTTTTATTTACAACACTGAATACACAAACCAAAGCAGCACAATGGCTGTAAACAAGAACAGAAGTAAAGACTAGACTAGAACTAAAACATAAGAATACAAACAAATGGGAATCAAACCTGGACTGGACACATGAAAACAGGATCAAGACAAATGCACAAACAAAGCATAACCAAAACATTACCGAAATAACCAGCAAGGGAGTGAGACACAAACAGAGCTTATAAAGACCAAAGACTAATGAGAAGATACATGACACCTGGGTACGATTAACACAGGACAAGACAGGAAGTACATATATGGGCGTGCAGTATGTAACTAGAACACAGAGACATAAACACAGAGACCAGAACTAGGGACATAGGACAGGCATGACACTGTTGCTCCACTGTGTTTAGCCAAAGTCAACACAGCATCTAGCAGCAGATTTTAGAGCACTTCATGCTTCCATCTGCAGACAAGCTTTATATAGATGCTCATTTACTTTTCCAACTAGACTTAACATCTGCTCACAGGGCCAAAACTACTACCAAATTATTTATTGACCATGAGATTACTGTGCTGGATTGGCCAGCCAATTAATGAGCTATAAACCTTATTGATCATCATTAAAACAAATCAACTTTTATATAAACTATTAAATATATAACAGCTTAACTTAAACAACAATACACTTTTTTCCCAGAATATTCTAATATTCTCATTTTCTGATGTATGACTGTATGTTGAATATATAAGGTGCTCACTTCTCCAAAAAGTCTCCTTTATCTGTTGAGATTTTTTTTTTAAATGTCTAGATCTGTGCCCAACAGTCCCAAAGGCCCAAGCTGTGTGTTTTAATCAGGTTAAGTTTAGGCTAAGATTTTAGTCAGAATAAAACTGTCGAACTGTTTACATGATGATGACTTAGTTGATGTGCCTCTTGAGATGGGCTAACTGTAGGGTTACAATGCAGAGAAAAAGAGTGGTTGGTAAGCAGAAGCATATTATATGGAATTGATTTGAGGTTCTAATACTTCATTGATTTTTCATATGTGAAAGTGAGTGGCACTGTTGCTATTGGCTACTATTCCATTCAAGCAGAATCCAATATATCCCTTTAGCTATGTAACAGACCTGCATGCAGAAAACCTTGAAAGCATTGAGCATGAGCCTACTATGGTCACTTTATTTCAAACGCTATCGACTCATGCTCATGAATCTGTGAAACATGTATTGCTCCCTTTAGGATGATGGTGCCTTCTGTGCCCCCTCAGGAAGCTCACTGAAGCGACAGTCACCATGGCAATATCTAAAGACTCCTTGATTAGCTGGCTTTATTGATCACCTCTTTTTGTCTCTGTGACAAGTGAATGGCTCTCTCAAGCACAATGAGTGGTCCCACTTTACCCAGTGGGAGAGGCCAATCAGAAAGAAAATGGTCTCGTTCTATCTAGCATTTGGTGTAGTAGTGGAAAGAAGGGCATTTGACCAATAGAAACTGTATTAATGTACAGTCAAGCTAAAGTCATAATAATAATAATAATAATAATACAAGTAATAATAATAATAATAATAATAATAATAATAATGTAGCACCTTTCACATACTCAGTGATGATTAGAAGTAGACAGAAGGCAAAACAAATCAGAGAGAGTTAGTGTCCAGAGAGAAGATCACATTTTCATTGAGCTTGAAGAAGGATGAAATAGAAGAAGGTAAGGAGTTCCAGAGGGACTAAACACAAAAAAAAACCTGCCACCCACACAGGAGAGCCTGAACCTAGGAACAGCCAGAAGACCAGATTTAGAGGACCTCAGCCTGCAGGGTGGGGTATAACAATGTAAGAGAGCAGACAAAGAAGTAGGAGCAAGGCCCTGCCAGATATTAAAACTCAACTAAAGGATTTTATAATGGATGCATTCTGCAGGCAGACTTCTTAGTAAGTACTAAGACTTTGGCAACAAAGTTTGGAATGTATTGAAGAGTTTTTGAAAGGTACGGTAAGCCATAGAACATGAACCAGAGTTTCAGTATCTTAAAATGTAAACAGAGGGTGGAGTCTAGCTATGCTGCAAAGATGGAGAAATGCAGACCAAGTCAGAGATTTTATATAAGAGACAAACATAAGACATGGGTCAAATAGTACACCATGAGAATGTGGACACTGAGAATGGACTGACTAGGGTATCATCACCAACAGTAATGCAGTCAGTCTGCATAGGCAGAGATAGCTGACTTGTTACCAACAATAAAACATTCAGTTGTTTAGCCTGAACATTAGAATAAAACGTTAAAATGTGAGAAAGTTAGAATCAATCACTGAGTTAACTCTTGAATACAGAATGGCATGGTGGATGATAGGAATGAATCAGTAGGTTTGAGGCAAAGATAAATCTAAGAGTCATCAGCATAACAATGGAAGTTAAAGCCATGGGAATGAATAATACTTCCAAGAGGCAGTAGGTAGATGATGAATAAAAGAGGACCAAAGACAGAGCCCAGGGGAACTCCCTGAGTAACTTAATAGATTTGTGCTTCCTAATAGTCACAAACACATCTACAGTGGCATGCAAAAGTTTGGGCACCCTGTTAAAATGCCAGTTTCTTGTGAGTTGAAAAATCAGACCAAGATAAATCATTTCAGAACTTTTCATTCTTTAATGTCACCTAAAATTTGTACATTTCCATTGATAAAACGAACTGAAATTATATAGATGATTTTTTAAATAAATAATGTGGTTGCTTTAATATGAGCTCCCTCTTTTAATGAGTGTGGATGTGTTCTGAATTAGCTAATCACATTCAAACTCATGTGAAATAACACATAACACATATCATGTAATACACAACTGCCATCATTAAAAGTAATTCTGATTAACCTCAAATAAAGTTCAGCTGTTCTAGTAGGATTTTCCTGATATTTAATCAGTTGCAACTTACAGCAAAATCCATGTTCCACAAAGAGCTTATAAAGCACCAAAGGATCTCAAAGTTGAAAGACATCAGTCAGGAGAAGGGGACAAAACATTCCCAAGGCATTAGATACACCATGGAACACAGCGAAGATGGTCATCATTAAATGGATATAATTCGGCACAACAGTGACATCACTAAGAACTGGACTTCGCTCCAAAACTGATGAAAAGACAAAAAAAAAAAAAAAAAAAAAAAAAAAACTGGCCCAGGAGGACAAAAGACTACAGCAACATTAAAGGAGCTGCAGGAATTTCTGCCATGTACTGGTTATCTGCAGCTGGAACTTGAGCTTTAATCAAGGTGGAGGGAATTATGAACAATTCCAAAAAGAGGCACAAAACCTTCAGGTCTCTGCTAAAAAGCTAAAAATGAAGAGGAATTTCAACTTTCAGCACAACAATGACCCAAAGAAAACCTTTTTTTTGGAGTTTGGAATGAGCCAGCCAGAGCCCACACCTGAATCTGTATGTTGACCTGAAGAAGGGTGTACACAGGAGATGCCCTCACAATCTGACCGATTTGGAACACTTTTGCAAAGAAGAGTGGGTAAAGATTACCAAGTCAAAATGTGCCATGGTGATAGACTCCTACCTCTGAATGCTGTCATAAATTCAAAGGGTACTTCAACAAAATATTACAACAGTTTAAGGGTGTCCATATGTCACACTCCCCACTGCAGCCATCCCCACCAAGGTCCTTATGCTTGTGTCTTGTTGCCATGTACTTTAGGTTTACATCCATATCATGTCTTTATGTCCCCACCTTAGGCACATGGTTCAGTCAGGTTAATGTTCAGCACCTGTCTCGTCTCATCCCAGAACCCTGCTCATTCTCCCTTTGATTATGTTTGTTATTTAAGCTTCCTTTTCATCAGTCATTGAATGCTGTGTATGTTTGTAAAGGTTTGTTTGTGTTATTGTATGTTAGGGAATGTCAGGTTTATGTTGGTATATATAAGTCACTTACAGTATTATAGCCACAGCCTCTTCTTTTTTTTGGTTTGCTACCCACCAGCATTTTGTTGCTTAGTTGTGTTTCTATAATATAATTTTTTGTTTGGATCCCACCTCTGCATCCTGACTCTTCCTCGTCTTTCACAAGTGTTAAACCAAATTTATGTAAATTTTAGTTCTTTATTTTTATTTTTTCACCCTAAAAGATTTCAATTTATTTTTCAATGGAACTGTACAGATTATGGGTCACATTAAAGGTGAAAAATGTTCTGAAATGATTAATCTTGGTCAGATTTTTATAAATCACAAAAACCTGGCATTTTAAAAACCTTAGCATGTGAACAAAGACAGCACATCACCAGAGACACAAAGAGAGGAAAGTCATAAGAGTAGCCTGGTAAGACTGACTGTAGTGAATTCTACAGTAAGATCAAGCAGGAATAAGACAGACGTACCTATGATCATTAAGTGAAAATCTGACTAGAACATCTCAAAGAGGTTGAGGTGCTCAGAAAATCTGAATGTGTTTTATTGAAAACCTCAAAAACACATTTGTGTGCAAAGTTTTGTAAACCCCTGCTGGTTTATAAAAGGTTTTATTGATCTTCTAAGTGAAATTAATTTGTGCTTAATTTTACACATTATAAAAGACTTGCACATGGCTCATTTAATTTATTTTTCTCAACAAAAAAAACATAAGTGTGCATTAAATGGTGCATATTTCTCCATCTGTAGAATATTTTATTTACATTTCATTATTTATGCCAAGATGTCAAATTAAGCAAATAACTGCGTTTAATTAAGCATTTACTTGTTTTCATTCATGTGTAGCTTCAGTGTACATAATCTTTATTAATTATTTAATTCAACTGTCAGGTTCAAAGGCTAAATAATATTTGGCAGACACATGCAGATAAAAATAAGAACCTTTTAATCAAGGTTAATGGGTAATTCCAAATACAGGGTAATCATAAACAGTCCAGGGTCATATACCAAACAGATCAAAGTAGTTTTAAGGGAGACACAAAAGTAGTCAGAAAGCAAGCATGAGTCAAAAACTGAATGCGCCAAGATCCAAAAAGAGTAAACAAAAGAAGGCTATCTATGGATTAAGCTAAATACAAGAAATAATAAGACAAATGCTAAACTAAGACTATGAGCAAGAGAGGCTAATGCTAAGACTAATGCTAGGAAACAAGAGAGGCTAATGCTAAGACTAATGCTAGGAAACAAAAGAGGCTAATGTTAAGACTAATGCTAGGAAACAATAGAGTCTAATGCTAAGACTAATGCTAGGAAACAAGAGAGGCTAACACTAAGACTAATGCTAGGAAACAAGAGGCTAATGCTAAGACTAATGCTTGGAAAAAAGAGGCTAATGCTAAGACTAATGCTTGAAAAAAAGAGATGGTAATGCTAAGACTAATGATAGGAAACAAAAGACGCTAATGTAGGACCAGATCTGAGATGGTGAAAAAGAGGACACCTAATCCAGGGGGGTGGGGGGTTGGGGGAGGGGTTATGGGTATAATGTATTGCATGTTCACACACAGGGACATTTAAAGAAAAAGTTGTACACTAGGCATACGGCTGATATGTATATGAAAAAGAGATTTATTGACCCTTAATGACTCTAACATGCAGAAACAAATACTGCCCTTAAAAGCTATTTAAACTATTTTATATTTCAAATATGCAAAAATAAAATGATACATTTCCATGACATGACTGTGCTGTATAACAATTCTGTCTTTGTCTGAGTACTTCAGAATTTTTTTAGCTGTTTAGGAATCTGTGAAAACCTTTCTTAACAAGTCAGATATGGAGAACACTGACCTGTAGCTTTAGTGGTGCTTAACTGTGTGAAATGCACAGACACCTCTGCTGCACTCTGGTTTACTAAAAACTTTGATTTTAGATCATGAGCTCTCGCCCCTCACTGCTGGTGTGTGCTTGTAGGTCATTTACACCTTTATTCACTACAAACACGTAAGTCCCAGCTTTACACGTCAGGCACTCACCTTCATATGGACTGAGACAAAGACAAAAACATTGGAATTTCTTTTTTAATTAATCAAAGAACTTACTTTTATGTTTCGGCAGAACTGCTTGAGGTGCGGGTGGGTACATGTTGCCTGTCGTCAACAAGGACTACTGAGGTGCAGACTGACCAATGAAATGTGTACAGAGAAGGGTATCGACCAATAACAGCAGCTCTACAGTCAGACCGCCCAATCAGAAAATTTTAGGCTACTTCACCACGCCCCCTTCTCACTCAAGTGAACTGAACAAAGTAAGGAGAGAGGGGCGAGACTGGTTTGTGAACGAAAGGTTCTCAAAATCCCGGACATTTGTGAAATTCCGCCCAGACAGTTTTTTTGAGTTTCAAAAAGAATACATGTCTGGGTAAAAGAGGATGTCTGGTCACCCTAGCTAATGCTAGGAAACAAGAGAAACAGAATAAAGGCAGGAACAAACCGGACATAGATCACACTGAGAAAAGGCTTTGTATGACAAAGGATTAGGTTGGCAATACTTAGCAAGGCAATAGTGTTTGAGACCAGCTTATAAAGGTCTCTTCTAGATACAGGTGTCTGTGATCTGACTATCAGCAGGAGGGTTCTGAGAGGTGAGTTCTGATTGGCTGAGGGGACATAGGGTATAAAGTTCAGACGAGTGAGGGAGAGAGGTGTGCGCTTGAGTAAGCCAGAGGGGCATGTGTGTGAGGGGTGTGACCAGCAGGGGATAGAGTGAGATGGGCTGAGAAGTGGAGAAAGAGAGACAGGCACACATGGGTGTGAGGCATGACACAACACATTATAAAACAGCATAATATATTTCATGTGAAGTAACATATGTTATAAGTATGTTACATTTGTTCAATTCAGTGAATAAAGAGTAAGTGTGTATTTGTCAGAAGACGCGGAGGAGCTGGATGCAGCATGGATCAAAACTTCTCTTTATTTACAAAACCAAAACTCTTAGCTACAAAACTTATGGGGTAAACAAACTGTAGCTCTGGTAATCAGACGTAAGATGGAGAACCAGGGCTGTGAAATGACAAGGCACATGTGCAGCCAATGACTACAATTAACGTGACACGATGTGGGCGGAGACATGACTGAACATGAATAAACAGCACATGGACATGAGACAGAGTTGTGATGGGAGGTTTCAAAGTATTATATGTGCAGAAATTTGTTCCCTGTTCAAGATTGGTTCACTGATTTTAACTTAAAAGATCAATAAAATGTGGACTTTAAGCAGGGGTGCACAAGCCTTCACACACAACTCTGCAAGCTCTTGTTTCAGCAGCAACAATGTACTTGAAGAAGTGAGTGTTTAAGCAAAGACAGCAGAGAGAGGCAATAAATAACCATTTTAATCTAACAAACACTGTAGAAATGAAATATGAGGCAAACACAGATGGTTAGTTTTTATGTATTATGATGATAATTGTTACACTTATGTAGCGCCTTCCTCAAACCCAAGGACGCTTTACAATCAACACACTCCATTTACACACACTCAATCACACACACCGGCGAGAAGCGGCAGTCAATTGCACACAGTGTACTCTCAACCGGAAGTGACTGTCTACCTGGAGGACTGCATCGAGCACTAGGGGATCACCCAGGACAGAGTGCCAACCATATCTGGGCAAACATACACACATACACAGACCTACACATTCATTCACACACACCAGGGTAATTTTAGAGTATCCAATTCACCTGATCTTCATGTTTTTGGACTGTGGGAAGAAACCGGAGTCCCCGGAGGAAACCCACGTAGACACAGGGAGAACATGGAAACTCCGCTCAGATGTGGACTCGAACCCAAGACCTTAGTGTTGAGAGGCAAACCTGCTAACGACTATTATGCATCAATCAAAAATGTTAAAAACAATGTCACACAATGAGACACGGTCTATATTTTAATCCTGTTTTAACTTTTCTTGGGGGGGGGGTACAAAATAAACTGTCTACCCACTCTCCTTTTAAACACCATGATTATTTTACTGACTTCTTCTTCTTTTCTCATAAATATGTTTCTAGAAGACCTCCTGTGGAGCTCCAGGCTTCAGAGGAGACACAGGGCTGAAATTTTTTGACAGGGGAAAGAAAGCCCAGAACAAGCCTTTGAAACTCTTGCTTGGTTGCCTGTAAGGCAGGCAAAAATCTGACTGCATCAAAGCTCCTGTGCTGATTCTACTTTAGTATCAAGAAGGGGACTTGCACAACATCAAGCACATCTGAGCAGCCTGACAAAAAATGCCTCGACTCTATGTAACATGATAGCCAAAAGACATCCTGAGCTTTTTGTCGTCACAGAAATCTTTTTAAATTCAAGCATCTGTGGGTCCTAAGATGCCTTTTTTTGCTTTTCATTTTCTTTAAGCCATCTTGGGAACTCATTGAGTTATCTTTCCAATCCAGACTTGTTTTTGTGTCAAGTGATATATTTTCTGTTCAACTTATTCAGCTTACAGTCTTAAAGGAAGACATTTTACAAAGAAAATAAAACTGACAAAGTTTCTACTTAATCTCAAGACTCAGTTGATCAGTCAAAACATGTTTGAGTCCAAATTTAGCTTTAACTAGAGCTGACACTATTAACAACAATAGAAATCCACTGAATTAAAGTTTCTAATTCACAAAACATCACAGTGTGTCCTAAATCACATATATTAATCCTAAATTGGATCTTAATTAAGATCTAGATGCAGTTTGAGTGAGTTGAGTAAAATGTTGATGTTGGATGTTTTAGACTAGATTCAGCTTTGTCACTGTAATTTGCACACAACAGAATTTGACAGTGCAAAAACATGGATGTCAGCTGAATTGGATAGTGTAAATTGGGGGCTCAGCGTAACCCTGATCAGCTTTAAGCAGAAGATATTGGATGGATGGATATTTTCATCCTGTTTTCCTATTTGTTAAAGCATTCTGTCTTAAGCTTTGCAATTCTATAATCAATTTTATTCTAGTTTTCATTTTGCAAACACAACTCTAAGAGTCAGACCACTCTTAACCTTATTTGATCACTAATATTCTATGCACATAGGTAGGCAGATTAATTTGAAAAGTGATCATGATGTACAGGCAGCTGTGATAATATAGTTAGAATGCAGAAACTCATTAAGGCTAGCCTGTCTATCTGGGGGAAAGAGAAATAAAAATGGAGAAGGCTGGAAAAGTGACTAAAATGAACAGTGAGTGGGAAAGACTTCATAGCTTTCTTCTCCTGTTTCTCGCACACTTAATCAGTATCAGCTAATAAAGCCATGGCTGCCCACAAAGACATCAGCTGCTCCACTGACAGCGGGTGATATTTTAATCAAATACAAATTTTGGCAGAGATATCTGAGTATCTGTGTTGCTACGTTAATCTGACAGCAGCACAATTTTTTTTTATTTGCAAATAGCAATCTTAACTTGGACCAGTTAATAATTTCCTTAATAAGCTTAGTATCTGGACACCGTGATCTTTTTGGGTTATTTTGAGACAAACGCACTAACAAACGCTAACATGCTATTGGATCCTGCCACAATGAGGACAATCACTGCAAATCTGTGAATGAATGAATGTTACATTTATAGAGTCTTTCTATTATGGGGATGTGGCTTGAATATTGCACCTATATAATAAAAGGTGTTACACTGACATGGAAACATTGTCCAGTGCACTAAAATTGCCCTCGGTATATGCATTTTTTTAAATCTTGCAACATTCTCAGGTGTATCTTTGCAATGCATACAGCATTTTTAATTGGTCATGACTCACACTAGTCATAGGTTTCTATGGTTTTGTTAACAAAAAAAGTGGACTCTTACAGCTCCCAAAATGAGCAACTTTTTTTCTTCTTTCTTTTTTTGCTGCTTAGCTTAAGTTAGTAATAAAATAATGTCGATTCATCGGTGATTAATTAAATAAATGTATAAATGCAAAAATAGCTCAAATCATTTTTATGCATGGACATGTACAAATAGATTCTTCATATAATTTACATATGTCATTTTTCATGACAAAATGTATTTATTAATTTATTTTTTGTCTGTACAATTACTTGTGTGTAATTATTTATTTATTCAGTCATTTATACAGCGCCCTCTATAATTATTGGCACCCTTAGTTAAAATGTGTTAAAAGCCTTAAAATAAATACATTATTTATTGCAGAAGAATAATCTCACTCTGGAAAAGTTTAGAAAAAAGCAAACTTCAACTCAAGTGAAAAAAATAAAGAAAAAAAATCCTGACTAAGAAATAATTATTTCCCATAAAATGACATGTTTCATAATTATTGGCAGCCTTAACAATTTCTTGGAAATAAATGTATCTGAACCATTTATGTCATTTCTACTGTAGTTTATAAAGTGAATCAAAGTACCTAGGAATCTGTAATTAGTAATTCATCACTTCCTGTTTCCCTGGGGTATAATATGGCGTTACACCAAGGCCTATTTCTCTTACTCACTCTTAAACATGGGAAGGACAAGAGAACACACTATTCAAGTAAGGCAGCTGTGTGTCTACCTTCATAAATCAGGCAATGGCTACAAGGAAATAGCCACTCACCTGCATATGCCGTTATCTACACTCAGAGCAATCATCAAAATGTTCAAAACATCTGGAACTGTGACAAACAAGCCTGGAAGAGGACACAAATGTATCTTGCCACCATGCACAGTGAGAAGGATGGTAAGAGAAGTAAAAAGTTCTCCAAAGCTCACTGTAAGAGAATCTACATGCCAACAAGCTGTTTGGGAGGCATGCATGGAGAAAGCCTTTTCTGACTTATACTCATAAGCGTAAACAGGTGGACTTTGCCAAACGGTACTGGGATTTTAACTGAACTGTGTGCTTTGGTCAGATGACACCAAGATAGAGCTTTTTGGCAATAAACACTGTAAGCGTAACACCATGGATGAGTATGCAGAAAAACACCTCATGCCCACTGTTAAGTATGGGGGAGGATTGGTGATGATGTGGACCTGTTTCTCCTCCAAAGGACCTGGGAATCTTGTAAGGATATATGGGATCATGAACTCTTTGAAATATCTGGACATTTTGAATCAGAATCTGGTGGCCTCTGCCCAAAAGCTGAAGATGTGTCATCACTGGGTCTTTCAGCAAGATAATGACCCTAAACATGTGGCCAAATCTACTCAAAAATGGTTCACAAGGCACAAAATGAAGCTCCTCTCATGGCCATCTCAGTTCCCAGACCTCAACCCAATAGACAACCTGTGGGGTGAGCTGAAAAGGAGAGTGCATAGGAGAAGACCCAGGACTCTGAATGATTTAGAGAGGTTGTGCAAAGAGGAACCATCGAAGATGCCTCTTTCTGTATTCTCCCATCTTGTGAAGAGTTATAGGAGAAGATTAAGTGCTGACTTGTTGGCAAAAGGAAGCTGTACAAAGTACTAAAACCAGGGGTGCCAAAAATGTAAAAGATTTATTTCTTAATGTGTGATTTTTTTCCCCACCAAATAAAGGCACTTGAATTAAAGCTTAGATTTTTCTCTTTTTTGCATTGTTGTCCAATATTACAAAAAAAAAAAAAAAAAAAAGAATTTATAAGAAGCCAAAAAAACATTTCTTAAGCAGGGGTGCCAATAATTATTGAGGGTGTTGTATGTGTATTTCTTTATTTATACTTATGTCATTTTTTTGTCATATACAGTGAGTTGTCTTTTTGTATTTTCTCTCTCTGTGTGTGCGCGTGCAACAATTATAGTCAATAATAAAATAACAACCCCCCCCACACACACACACATATATACACGTACATGGTCTAACTGACCAATCCTGTGAGACTTCAACAGAAAAAAAGGAAAAAAAATCAATCCGGCTCCCAGATATGAGCCGACTCTAATCGTTCACTTCAAAGAGCTGACTCTAAGAGCTGTTTTGTTCATGAATGACCCATAACTCACACACTCTGCAGACAGAGCAGCAGAGTTTCCTTTTCATTCACACATATCGTTTTGTCTCAGATCAACCTTATATCACCCCCTTTGATAAAAATACGGAACAAAACGTGTCCCAATATGGAATGCGACTTTTAATTTACAAATACAGAACGATTCAGTATTTTACGGGATGGGAGGCAACCCTAGCTGAGAGGCTAACATGCCAACCACCAAACCACCCAGATCTGTCTAAATCTGTGAAGGGTCACATTTAAAAAAACAACAGACTCAGGCTATGAGCTCCCTTATAAGTAATTGGCACAGATTAGCATAAATACCATTATTAATGGATCAATGGTTTCTCTAGTGCACTGAATAAGCTTCCATTTGTTAATAAAGCCATGGCTACCCACAAAGTCGTCAGCTGGTCCAGTGATGGGGTGTGATATTTTAATCAAATCTCAATTCTGGCCAAAACAGCCTTGTGTCATTGTGATAATCAGATGGCAGCACATAGCAAACAGCACTCTGGACTTGCAGTTAAGCACGTCCTTCTTTAGGACAGTTGGATCTGTACATAGAGATTGTAAAGTTTCTGTGTTATTTGAAGATGACTGACTATCGGTAGACCTCAGAAGAGGTTACTGGGCTTGACTGAATATTATATTAACTTGAAATCAAATGTAGAGAGAGTTAGTTTAGCATGTTCTAATATACTAACTTGGTAATGGATCCCACTATAGCATTATTTTCAATGAACAGTGTCATGTTCAAAAAGGCAAAAAGTGGGCTCAAGAAATATTTCTTATATATATCTTCTGCTAAGACATGTTTTGCCTTATCAATAGCAGGCACAGATGAATTAGCATAAATAGCATTCTGAATAGTCAAAATGTTCTCCTGAATTATTCAGAGTGGTGGCCTAGATAGACGTTTCATCTCCCTCCCAGAGGGTTTGGGAAATATTTCAGTAAAATATGTGAAGCTTATATCCTAATAAAATTGTGGGTTATATACTGTACTACTAATGTTTGATTAAAACATGTGAGCCGTGGAGTGGGCTCTAAAGACTGGTAATAGAATGATTATATATATATATATATTCTATAAATAATCTTCATGCGCTTATGATTGAGCTTGTGATTTTGCATTTTATTTATTTATTTTTAATTTCTGTAATTTTTTTATACACTTTCCTTGGTTTGCACTTTTAAAATGTTTTTATGTATTTTCTCAGGAATGTTTTTAATGTTTATTATTATTATTATTATTATTATTATTATTATTATTATTATTATTTTTAATGTAAAGCACTTTGAATTGTCACTCCGTATGAAGGGTGCTATATAAATAAACTTGCCTTGCCTTGCCTTGTCTTTGTGAGGGGTACATTACTACCTACCCGTACAAAAAAGTACCATCATGGAAAAAGTACAACCATGTTTGTTGCACACTACCATGATGGATGCAACATAGTACTACAATGGTAATACTACAGTAATGTAACTGGTTGTACCACAGAATATTTGTGTAAGGGGATGTACCATAAACCACATACACTTCTCTGTGAGTTCTGAAAACAGTTTGAGTGGGCTGAGAGTTTTGGTGTATTATTGACCTATATAGGTGACTGCAAATATAAAGAACTAACCTGCATTCTCGTTCTGCTGCTTTCAGTTCCTGACATTATGATGTTCCCTCCTTCCTCCCCCACCACCAACAGTGCTGTTCTTGTCCTGTTTTCCAGGCATTTTCTCCACCTCCTGCCTTCCTTCATGGCCTGATGCTCTGAGACTCAGGCTCAGCATGGGGGTTTATGTCAAAAAGATGTTAAATTCTTATTCATTTCTAATGTATAATTGTACAGATCAAATTGTTTCAGTACATTTACATTTACATTTGAGGCATTTAGCAGACGCTTTTATCCAAAGCGACTTACAATTGGGGGTTAGGTGCCTTGCTCAACTGAAGGGCACTTCAGTCGTGACCTGCCTGGGGATCGAACCGGCAACCTTCAGGTCACCAGACCAGATCCTTAAATGGACTAAAACACACATTAACGGTAACTTAACTAAAACGCACTAAAATAACTCATAGAGACTAGACTACAACTAACAATCATTACACATACAAAAATCCCCTCT
>BRDA01024247.1:637-10719 GCA_036984385.1 Crenuchus spilurus
GACATCGACCATAAAACCGAGTAAGGAGGTACGTTTAGAGGAGATCTCGTCACTACAAAACCCGGACAACGACCCGTTGTGTATGAAAGTTGAGGGAGGTGTTTAACAGATCCGGTGAGGTCCTGGAAATGCCTCGGCCATGTAACGTGAGATTGTAAGCCAAAACCTTCTTCCATCTGTAAGAGCATTGAACATGAAATGTGGCTGGGCCTTCGAGCATGAAAATTATCCAAAAATACACTGCTCGGGCAGTGAAGGAGTGGCTCCGTAAAGGTCCTGGAGTGGCCTAGACAATTTGTGGAGGGAGTTGAAAGTATGTGTTGCCCAGCAACAGGCCCAAAACATCACTGCTCTAGAGGAGATTTGCATGGAGGAATGAGCCAAAATACCAGCTACAGTGTGTGCAAACCTGGTGAAGACTTACAGGAAACATTTAACCTCTGTCATTGCCGTGTTACAAAGTATTGAGTTGAACTTTTATTTTTGACCAAATACTTATTTTCCACCATAATTTACAAATAAATTCTTTAAAAATCCTACAATGTGATTTCCTGGATTTTTTTTCTCATTTGTCTCTCATAGTTGAAGTGCACCTATGATGAAAATTACAGACCTCTCTCATCTTTCTAAAGGAGAACTTGCACAATCAGTGGCTGACCAAATATTCCCCACTGTATTTACTTTGTATTTTATGTGTAATTTTCATAGAAAGTAAAATGATGACATAAATGGTCAATTGGATTCTTATGATCTTACATGTTTAAATAACCAAATGGCTTTAACCATAGAAATTTATAAAACAGTACAGAAATATTTTTTATATAATTGTTGTAATATTATAACATTATATTGTAGCAAATTGTACCATAATCTGTGCAGTGTCATAATCTGATATACTTTACTATAAACCTCCGTATTCTACTCTAGTCCCCCGTATTCTACCAACCATAATTAATTGTACTCTACCATGTTCATAATCAGCCATAACAGACCATAATAAACACCTATTATACTGTAATCATCCAGTAATGTACTGTCATACTTTACCAGTCAACAACCTATTTACATCAATAACCTATTATTGGGAATATACTGTTTCTATAGAGCAATACTATTTGCGTATATTAAATGAATAATTGACATTATTCAGTAGAATTATTATGAATTATTATTGCCTTTACAAGGATTCCTTGCAGAGTCCACAAATCAGGCTGTTGGGACACTTTTATAAATGATGAGAAGTACTTTGTCTATGACTATGCTCCAGTCTATTCAGATTAAAATTAATCCTAAGTTTTGCTGGGATTTATATTTTACTCTAAGACACTGACTCTTTCAGAGTAATGGGATGGGCGATTTTGGGATGGATTTTGTACATACCGTGAAAGATTTAAAAGAGTAGAGTTTTGATTTAGGATTGGGTGACTATAGAATGAGTCTATAGGACTTGGTAGGGTACAGTATGAGCAAGGATGCCTGGCTGCTGTGTAACATGTATGATGCAATGACCAGTGTGATGTGTAATGTGGTGGGTATGTGTGTGAGTGTTTATGTAAGGTTAGTTTTATTTCATCAATGAAGGATGTTTGTTAGTATCTAGTGGGTATGAAAATGGAATGGTGAAAAGATAGCCAAGTCTAACACAGCCCTATCACAACACTAACACACAGCACTAACTAACTAGCATTAATAAATATCACTAACACAACTCTAACACATAACTAACACAGCACAAGACAGCATTAACACACATTGCTAAAACAGCTCTAACACACAACACTAAAACAGTACTAAGACACAGTACATAACACATGTTGACTTTAACACACAACACTAACACAGCACTAGCACACATCACTAACACTGTACAATTACACAGCACTAACACAGTACAAACACACAACACTAACACAGTACTAGGACACAGTACATAACACATGTTGACTTTAACACACAACACTAACACAGCACTAGCGCACATCACTAACACAGTACAAACACACAGCACTAACACAGTACAAACACACAACACTAACACAGTACTAGGACACAGTACATAACACATGTTGGCTTTAACACACAACACTAACACAGCACTAACACAGTACAAACACACAACACTAACACTGTACAAACACAAAACACTAAAACAATACTAAGACATGACATTAACACGTGTTGGTTTTAACACACAACACTAACACAGCACTAGTACATATTGCTAACACAGTACTAAAACTATTTACACATAGTACTACACACGTAGCAACAGAACTCTAACACACATCACTAACACAGTGCAAACACACAACGCTAACACAGTACGAACACACATCACTAGCACAGTACAAACACACATCACTAACACAGTACAAACACATCACTAACACAGTACGAACACGTATCACTAACACAGTACAAGACAGCATTATCACACTTTACTAACACACCTCTAACAAACATCACTAACACATTACAACCACGCAAAACTAAAATACATTGGTAACACAGTGCTAACATACAACAATATCACTGCATTAACACAGCATTCACACTTAGCACTAACACAGGTTACTAAAACAGCTCTAACACAACATTAACGCATCACTAACAGCATTAACACGGCATTAACAGTATTAACACATTGTACTAACACAGCTGTATCACACAGCACCAATACATCACTAATATACCTTACTAACATAGCTATAACACACATTACTAACACAGCATTAACTCAGCTATAACACACAACACAAACACACAATATTTACACATAGCACTAACACACCACTAACACATCACTAGCATAGCATTAACACATAACACTAACACACATCACTTGCACAGTACTAAGACTTAGCACTACATTTTGCCCTAACACAGCTCTAACACACAGAACAAACACACATCACTAACACAACTCTATCACAACACTAACACATAGCACTAACACAGCTGTAACACAGCATCAATATATAGAACTAACACACAGCAGTTACACATAACACAAATGCATGTCACTAACACACCTCTAACACACAACACATCACTACCATACCATTAACACACAACACTACCACTGCACTCCTTGACTTTGCCTCCCCCCACTACTACTGAGAATTGGTCCAGTCCAGAGATTGCACATAGAGAGAGGTAGAATGAAATTTGATTGGATAATCCAAGATTTTAGTACTCCATAATCCATGCCAAATCCTTTTGGTATTACTGCCAGTAGAGAGATTAAGTGTGTATGATGTAGTACTATACATTTTGTGTGCTTTTAAGAGACTACATTTTAGTGTATATTTGAGTCATTGTGTGATATATGATACATGTGTATGTTGTACAAGTACACTGTGTGTGTGTGTTTGTGTGTGTGCGTGCGCGCGTGTGTGTACTAGGTTTATTCCACATTGTGGGGACCTGTTTACTACTAAGGTACAACAAGCTGCTCCACACAATGTAAATCATTACATTTAAAACACAAACCATTAACAATATTAAGACATGTTAGAATCCCCTACTGTATATCTACTGTCTGGCCACTTTATTAGACACAGTAGTGTTGGTGGAGTTTTTGGTGGAGTCAGTGGTGGATCATATTAGTGATTCACCATCTAAACACGCCCAGACAAACACAGCGCTGTGGTCAGAAACTGACCATTGATTAAGAGCTAGTGGATGACTAACACAAACTGTGCATCAACAGATGAGCTACAGTCCATTGTGCACCACCAAAATATAGCTACATGCTAATAAAGTGGACACTGAGTATATATACTGAGATTCTCTCTCCTTCTCTCTCTCTCTCTCTCTCTCTCTCTTCATTTTAATCCTCTTTCATCAGACCTCTAAAACATGTCAATATTTATTTCCTTCTCTCTCACAACTCATCTCTCTCTCTCCCTCTCTCATCTCTCTCTCTCTCTCTGTCTTTTCCTTTCATCTCTCTTTCTCTCTTTCACTCCCTCTTATCTCTTTCAGCTCTCTCTCTCTTTCTTTCTCTCTCTCTCATCTCTCTCTCTCACTCTCTGCCGCTCTTACATCCTCTGTCACACTCTCTCTGCACATGTCTCTCTTCGTTAGCTATGAGAGGCTGACTGTTGCCCCTGGCAACTGGCATCCTTGTTTACCTATCGTTCTCGTTATCAGCATGTTGCTATGACTACAGGGAGGTGAGTGAGGCCACGTGTGTGGCCGAGGGCAGCGTTGCCATGCCGATGTCGAGTGCCATTGTGTCAGAGCAACCTTTTCCTCTCACCTGTCTGATCTCGCTCATCACTCTGCTGATGATGCCTTTTTTCCAAATAACCAGTCCTTCCTCCTTCTACTTTAGAGCCTTTTATCACAATACACATTATAACATATAAATACATGAAATACTGGAGTGTCTAAAAGGTAAACAAATATATTTTATATTCATTGCTGTCAGAGTGCGAGGCTGTAGCCAGGATGAGAGGATGCAGCATGGATCCAGAAATGAGATTTTATTGATGAGCATAAACACTGTGGCTAGAAAAGAAAACTGAAATACTGTGGCTGTGAACACATCAAAAACAACAACGGGAAGACATACAAAGCTATAGTCAACAAACTATGACAAGGAGGCTTTATGGCAAACACTGATTAACACATGATGAAGGGACAGGACTGTGAGCGAACAAGACTCAGATGTGGCCAACGATGAGAGAAGACATGATGTGAATATAAACAACAGAGTGTGGGGACAAGATGGCACATGGCAAACATAAACAAAGGAGACACGTGGATAGAGATTGGGGCAGTCACATCAGGAGAGTTACAGAAAGCCCTCCTTAACACGGTGCATCCCAAAGCATGTTACAAAAAAACAGGACACTAATATGAAATAATACCAACAACAAGAACAAGAATTAATTAAAGAACATAAATTAAACAAAAAACAACTAAATCTATGAACAGAAAAAAAGACCCACCCTTAACAAAAAAAAACAGGTCCCACATAGCCAGATCCAGGACTGCTGCAGAACACAGAGTCCTAGTAAAGGTTGGTCGTCATGGGCCATGCAGTGCCATGACAGAGGGAGCAGTCTCTGCTGCAAGAGACCTATCTCCTGGAATGTGGGCCCAGATTTTAAGGAGAAAATCAAGGATTCCATGTGCCGAGGCTAACATGAGCTCTCAGCCTCTTCAGTCTTTTTCGACCATTCATGCACAAGGGGGGACAGGGACTGCACATGGAAACGTAAACAAAACAAAGGGCACATGGACAGAGATGGGAATAGCCACAGCAGGAGGGTTACAATTACACATGAAGAATATATTTCAAGCTTTTTGTTTTAATGTTAGTACTGTTTGAATAGTTGTTTACTCAAACTCCAAATTTGAGATTCTGGATTTCTGATTTTTATCAGCTTTACACCAAACTGATCAACAGTAAAACAATAAAAAGGTTTGAAATATGTAATTTTATGTATAATTAATATAAAATATAACATTTTACCTTTTTGAATTAAATTATGAATGACACTACATTTTCACAAAAGTCTTGTCATTTTGCCTCATCAGCTTCATTGTATGTAATATACGTACATTCTATACCTCCTCTTTACTTGAATTGTTTAATTATATTATGCCCTATAGAGGGAAAAACTCCTTCCAGTCTTTCTTTGAGAAACATTGTTTTTTTTTTACATTTCATTCATTTTCTCACACCTTTGTTGTTTCATAATTTCAAATTATGTCAAACCACCAGTTCACATCACCTTTTTGAAATCACATGATAATTATTATTATTATTATTATTATTATTATTATTATTATTATTATTATTATTATTATTATTATCATTATTATTATTATTATTATTATTCCCTCATGACTAGCCCCTGTGCCAGTTTTTTGGAATGTGTTGCAGGAATGCAGAATTTTGTGTAAATGAACAAAAGAGATCAAGTCGACCAGACAAAACATGAATTATTTTCAGTTCATACTGTCTGCAATGAAATAAAAGTAAACTTAACACAAAAGAAACAGATATCTTAAAAACTGTGGGACTAGTTAGCAGACATAATTGGGTACCAAAAAGAAGATAATTTAGAAATTAAATATTAAAAAGAAATTTAATATGGATTAAATTTAATCTGGATCAAAAATTTAGCCTGCTTAATTAGATTGATTGATCTGGGATTTGATCTTAGGATGTCTAAGCAATATGGTGAAATATGGCTCCATGTCATTTGTAAAGAATGGAAAACTGTATTTATCTAGTGGAATATGGAGGGTTCGGTAGATGGAACTCTGTCATATCTTGATCTTCAACACTGTTGTGTTCTCCTTCAAATGCAAATGGAAATGGGTTAATTCCAAAATCCTAGACTTTCATAACAGTCAAGTCTCATGCACCCAAAATTTAGATATATAGATTAAACTTTTTTTCAATGTGAATTTGACCTCTACATTTAACCCGTCCGTACAGTGAAACACACACACTAGTGAACACACTAGGCTGTGAGAACATTTGCCCAAAGCAGTGGGCAGCCCTATCTACAGCACCCTGGGAAGCAGTTAGGGGTTATTTGCCTTGCTCAACCTAACCCCCAACTGATTAACCACTACTTGCACAACCTTAACTACTACTGATTTTATTTTCCAGCTAAGGTCAGGCAAACACCTGGCATCTTCACACCTACCATTAGATTCATAACAATCTTTCATTAACCTCCTCTCTCAACTCTCTCCTCTATCTTCTTATCTGCTCTACCTATTTTTTCCACAGCTGTCTGGTTGATAGTTTCATTTCTTACCTTTTCTATGGCAAACATTTTCAGTGTAAGTGTACTGCCCAGCTGTAAACAACCAATCAGAGCAGAGCTCATTAAAATTGTTCACAAGCTTACCATAAATTAATAGAGTTTTAAATGGGTAAACAGAACAAAAGGTGCAAGTGTACATCAAACATGATAACCAAGAAATCTTATCATGATAACAATTTCATATCATAACATTGGCCACACGTACACTTTAAGAAATGATAATATAAGTGAAGATATAGTCAATAGATTTAATATTTCCCACTAAGAGTTTGTTGAAAGAGTAGAGGATGGCACAGTGGCTTAGTCATTAGCTTGTTCGCCCCACAGCACTGAGGTCTTGGGTTCAAGTACCCATCTGGGTAGAGTTTCCATTTTCTCCCCGTGTCTGCGTGGGTTTCCTCTCACAGTCCAAGAACATGGAGGTCAGGTGAATTGGTTACTCTAAAATGACCCTGCACAGTAAATCTGCCAGTGTTAAATCAACACTATTGGAGTTAAATTAACACTGAGAGTGTTACATTTTGACATTCTCAGTGTTAATTTAACTCTAAAAGTGTTGATTTAACACTGGCAGATTTACTGTGTGCTGTGTGTGAATGAATGTGTATGTCTGTGTATGAACGTACAGTATGTGTGTATGCCCAGATATGGTTTGACACTCTGTCCTGGGTGATCTCCACAGTGCTCGATGCATTCCTCCAGGTGGACGGTCACTTCTGGTTGAGAGTACGCTGTGTGTGTGTTTGAGTGTGTGTAAATGGAGTGTGTGAATTGTAAAGCATTCTTGGGTTTGAGAAAGGCGCTATATAAGTGTAACATTAATGATTAATAATAATAATTAGGTCTAAAAAGTCTTTTTTCTAGTGAGTGCCATCAGATAATTTTGCTTGGTTGAAGTATAATTTTTTTCTATAGAAAAATATATAAAAATACTCTTATTAAGTTCTTAGAACATCATCATTGTAAGACATTATGATATGTTAATTAGATGGTAACAGTTCTCAGTAAGGGAACATTTATTAACAGTACTTAACACTACATTAAACATTTTTAAATGGTTAAGTAATGTTTGAATGAATGATTAATTAATGAGAAACAGTTATTAAATTAATGTGACTCAGTATCTATGACAAAATTAACTAAACTATTTGCCATTAATTAATTATACTAATATTCAAATGACTTTTTTTAAATAATAAAAACTTTATTATATTTTGCTAGAACTCTAGTCTAAATATCAGTGAATGTAAGTGGCTGATTAAGATTGCAGGTTGTCTGATAGATCATTTAGTCATTTAATAATGCTTAATACAATCAAAAGTATTGTTATTTGTGACTCTTATTATAAAGTATGACTAAAGAGATTTAAGATAAAGTTAAAGATGTGATTTTACTTTCACTGTCTTTGTGGCTCTGTGGCAGAAGTCTGCAGAGTCCTACTCATATTTCACACATGATTGGCCGTCCTTCCAGCTCAGGGTGTGTATTAGAGTGTGTGTGCAGTGAGGTTGGTTGCAGCGTTCAGTGATGCTGACAGTGGCTCAGCTCTTGTCAGTACTGGTCAGGTGTTTGGTTTAATGAGTGTGTTAATGACAGTGTGGTGACTGATTACAAGTAGTAAGAAGTGTTTATTTGTGTGTGTGTGTGTGTGTGTGTGTGTGTGTGTGTGTGTGTGTGTGTGTGTGTGTGTGTGTGTGTGTGTGTGTGTGTGTGTGTGTGTTTACAGATACTCGGTACATTGAGGTTATTTTAAATTGTTTAAAATGTGTATAATTAAAATTTAAATGTAAACAGTCTAGCTATGTGAGATGCTCTTAGAATTGTCCACAGTGTTTAGACACCTATCCTGATCATGAAGATCTACCACCCTGCTGAGTTCAAATACAACTATTCACAAAAAGTCTTTATTAAAAGTGTAGCCGCCCCTGGTTTAATGCCTCTGAAAATTCTCTCACAGAATATAATATTTTACATTAATTACGTTTAACGTCACATAATTTAAAAGTAAATAGTCATTTATCTAAACTCAAAATGAATATATTTTTTTATTAATTGTATTAATTTGAGACATTGGATTTCTCATCATTTTCATGAGCTGTAAGCCATACTGATCAACATTAAAGTGAAAAAGGCTTGAAATATGTTGAATATGAAGTATGACAGTTCACCTTTTTGAATTAAATTATGAACAATAAACTTTTTTCACATTATTCACATTTTGTGATGTGGCGTTTTACATGAACCCGTTACTGCATAAAATCAGCCATCTTATCATGTAAATAGTGAGAAGTACATGTCATTTCATAAGATTTCTCTCTCTCTCTCTCTCTCTTTTTCTCTCTCTCTCGCTCTCTCTCTCTCTCTCTCTCTCTCTCTCTCTCTCTTGAGATGCTAATGCTTGCTAACACTAGTACTTCATCTACTACTACTGCAGTACAGCTATCTCTATATCCCTCTCTCCCTCTCTCACGCACTCACTCTTCTTTTCATTCTACATTTGTAATCCTGATCAGATGGACAGAACACTTAAGCTCCTCTCTCTGCAATCATTGCTCTGTATTTGTGTGTGTGTGTGTGCATGTGTGCATGTGTGCGTGCGTGCATGTGTGTGTGTGTGCATGTGTGTGCGTGCGCGCGCGCGTGTGTTTTGGTAAATTATTAAAGAAGGCAGCTGTGTCATTTTAAATAATAATCAGGCAAAAATCTGAAAAAAATAAAACCACCGCTGTTTTAAGCTATAAGTTTATTTCTAATAATATACAGAATTATTGTGGTCGGTATTATTCTGGTATTTCTTTGCATTATTATTTTATAGATTAAATTTTTTTATTAATCTAATCTAGAAAAAGAGAGGAAGAGAAAATGAATGAATGAATGAGCTAATATATTAACATGATTGTTATAATTAGATTGATACCTTTAATCTATAAAGTGAGAGTGAATTCAATGAATGAATGAATAATGGATTGAATGAATGAGTGAATTGTGTTGAGCAAGTGATACACTGGAGTGGTTAAATAATAATAATAATAATAATAATAATAATAATAATAATAATAATAATAATAACTGGAAATGCAGAGAGCCTGCTGTTGATATTTTGTGTGTGTGTGTGTTTTATTTTTATTTTTTTTAGATGAATCGGCCCATTCAGGTGAAGCCTGCAGACAGTGAAGGAAGAGGAGGTACACACACACACATACACACCTACACACACCATTCAGAGCTCAGGGATAAGACAGACAAAGTCAGTCAACATTGCACAGAAAGCTAAGTAGACAGAGA
>BRDA01024250.1:0-22313 GCA_036984385.1 Crenuchus spilurus
GGCTGATATGACTCTGCTGCTCACTGGATTGTAGGATTTTAGACATGTAGCAACTCTTCTGTGAATCCAGATAGCAACTCCATGATATTCACGACATAACAGTATATATAAAAACATTTATGTGTGTGTTAAATATCCATCCATTATCCCACCCGCTTAACCCTATCAGGGCCTCACTGGGTGCAGGGCAAGGCATTACATTATCCCAACTAACCCCAGGACAGGGCTATATACTGACTTCCTGTTAGGAAAGAAAGAAAGAGCACCTAGGTAGACATTACATTTCCACGATACACACTCCAACCACTGGGGGGGACGCTCTCTCTTGTTGAGATCCTGAAGTGGAATCTTTAAAGAGGCCTGCTGCAGGAGTGAGGGCAGAGCCAGGAGTGAGGCCTGGTTGTGTCCAAGATGGTGGAACTAAACTGGTTTGAATCCCTCTCCTAAAACACTGGAAACCCTTTTGTATAAATTTTGCCTACCCCTTTTGAACTTCCTCTCGATGCTTGGACTGGTCGACTATAGAGTCATCGCTTGGGTTCTTCAAGGATCTTCAGGTAAGAGGAGTGAACCCCCTCAGCTTACATTCACTCATATTCACCTCATACACCTTACTTTCACATTGGGTAACAGCAACACATAGTCTTTAGGCTAGGGACCCTAGCTAGGCTACCGTCAACGTCTCTAGACTGTATGGTTGTGAAAAGGGGATAGCTAGTGGTTTATAGCACTTCCTAAGTAATGTGGCTTATTGCTAGCTAGCTATTGTCCCTAGAAGTGTGTGTTAGTTAGTTAGCTAACTAACTAGTCAGGGTTATTGTGCAATAATTAAAACTTCCCATAAATATTCACAATAATCATTCACAATTTAAATGACTACTGCTTATATTTTGCCTGGACTCTCCCATTTTAGGACGAACAGCTAAAGGTTTAGGTACCTAATCACATAAGCCTTCACCCCTGAAATATTTCCTGTTGTAATTACACAACGAGCAGAAATGCAGAAAAGTGAGAAGCCAGCAGAGTGACCTCCTGTGCTGCTCTGCAAAGACACAGTTGTAGTGTCTCACCTTGAGGTATTGTTGTTTGCTCGTTTCTCTTGTTTATCCCCTCATCTCACAGCTGCATCTGCTTGTTTCTCTTGCATGCATTCGGTTTAACACTGTCTTTGTGCTTTCATATTAGTTATCTCACTCCATAGTGAGCCCCTCCTCCATCCCAAAGCACTGACAGGTGGTTAGTATCACAGTAGCAGAGTTAGTAGCACAGTGGCATGGGCAGACTCCCTGCTGCGCATGTTGGAGTTTTATTTATTAGATACGATTAGTTCTGTGAGGCGACCAATCAGAACACAGAGGGGCGTGGTCATGATAACTTTGAATCTGGAGCTAAACCATCATTGATAGTATGAAGGCAAGCAGGACACTTATCCCTCGACTGGAAGTGCAAAATAAAGAATTAAGTGAAGCTGTGATAGCAAGCTCACATATTTGTACACCCATATTTTAAACTACACCACATCCTATACTTCCAAAGTAGCTCAGTTTAGCGAGCTAACTAGCAAGGTAGATAGCTGACTATCTGCTTATTACCTTGAAATGAGCCGTAACTTCCTAGCTAACATAACTATCAATAGATGCCTCTATTCTCATGACACCTTAATGTTAGGTAGCTAGCATGCTTCAGTTTTCACAACTTCATTCACATCCTGCTCTCAGAGCAGCTTTCACACATGCTGGCATGTGATCACATTGAATTTAATATTCTAACATTAAACAATATGGGACAGAATTGATTTATGTAATGTGGGTTTAGGCAAAGCATTAAAGTCATGAACTTATTTCATAAAGTACATTTGTTGTTCTAAATGTATTTTTTGTAAAGGTCAAAAAGCATCCATACTTCCAAACATGTTAATCCTCACTCCTACAGTCTTGATTACAACTACATTCAATTGACCAATTATGTAAATTTTGTCATGATGTCATAACAACTTCCAATAAGGACAGCCAATAGCTACTTGTTGGCAACAGTGCAAGCTACAAATATAGCAACTTTTCCAGTGTTAGACTTTTGGAGACTCCACATGAAAGTACCAATACGAGACCAGCAGTCGAAAAAGCTCAGGTGATAATAAATATGGGTCGTATCCAATTGAAGAAATTTATTCTGTGTACATTTCTGCTCTGCCGAGTTCAAATGCAAAGTTTGCTCCATTTTTTTAGCTGCACTAGGTACTCAACATGGTGACGACCACAACAAAACCACGTGACTGCAACCCAACACAGATAAAAATGAGAGAGAGAGAGACTTTGACTTTTAACCATTGTTTATTGAAAACGGGTCATCTCAGACAAGCACTCAACACTGTTATATCACTTAAGCCCCTAATTAATTAATAATAAACAAATAAATAACCACATGACAGCAACCCATGAATACATGGATAAAAATGAGAGACAAAGACTTAACTGACCTTCACTGTTTATATCCTCACCAGTCAGCTCAGAGATGGAAGACACGAATGAGTGTAATGACTAGCATTATAACAGGGATGCCCAAATCATTCCACTGTATAACAGGCAAGGGGGAAGTCCACCAGTGTTTCACAATTCTACATTGATCAATGTGAGAGTTGTGAATGTGAGTGTAGGAGAGATCAGCTGACTTGTAGTAATCATGATACACAGTGTGTACAGCACAAAAACAGCTTTAATTTACTCTATAGACTGAACAGTAAACATAAATGAGCCTATTTGTATGTTATTCTGTTAATAGTAAAATAGTGTTCAGTTTTATTTAGCGACTACTTAGGTTCAAAGGTGTCTCTAGAGTGCAGGGTTTCACATTAAAACACTCAATATTTTTTAAAACCACCCAGTTGTTATTTTTTAATGTAGACCTCTACCAACTGGTAGAGAAGGCACTATGAAGTTTGAATTAACATTAACACCTTCTACAAATAAAATATTGTGACTCAAATGTGCTCTTCCACAACATTAAAGGGTTAAGGTTACTGCTAGACATCTGGACATTAAAACTGCAAACACAAAGAAAACACATTACATCAAATTTCTTTGGCATGTTGTGATATCTAGCTTAAATGATCAGGAATAGAGCTCAGTCAGGCTCACCTATCAGTAACAGTCATTATTTACATCTGTATGGTCTAACATGGAAAGGAATGGTCCATATGGTCTCTGGCACAGCAGTTGTCATTGACCTTCTCCTAGACATGCTTTGATGCTTTTTGTTGACCTTAATTGTGCTACATGTTGTTGGGTTTTGTCCTGATGGAATATGGCACCAGGGTTCCTTTTGTAGATTAGGTACCATCTCAGGGTTCAGCACCTCTATAACATATTGCTGGCAGTTTAACGTACCAGGTGTATGAACAGAAATGAAACCTAATCTGCCCCCAAACTGTAATGGTTGTGCTGGACTTATTTGTCCTTTCTCATCAGTTGGATAGCATTGTCAACTACAGAGTCTATTTATGTAAGGTTCAGACAAATATGATGTGTTTTCCCAGTGTTGCAACGTTAATGGCCAGAAGTGTAATAATGCAAAATTCTGCTTTATTCAGATGTAAATGCTGTATTACCCTCTAGTGGCCAAAGTCAGGACTGCATTGATCTGATTAATTTTAATTTAGTTTCATTAAAGCTTTCACTTTTATCAGTATTTTTAGAAAGTATCCAGGACATTTGTCTCTGGTTTATACATTATCAGCATTATGTACATGGCATTATTTCACTGGACACAGTGACACAAAGTGACACAAAGTCTGTATTTAAATAATAACAGACAGCTCATCGTATCCTTATAAAAACAAATGAATGATTGAATTACAATCTAGTCATAATGTCTAGAACATTTTAGAATCTCAAAAAGAAAATTGAATAATTTTAGAGCTGAGTTACATGTAAATAATTTGAATCTTATAATGAAATATTAACAGGATGTAAATAATGACCTGCTTACATTTTTTGTTGTTGCTGTTTCTTGTTGTTGTTGTTTCTTGTTGTCTGTTAATTATTTGTTGATTGTTTTTAACAGATTTTTCTTTGTCATTACATAATCTGACACTTTTCTAAATCAGTCTGTTTAGATTAAGAACAAATGAGGTCTATATAGCAGTGAGAGATTTTAGAAATGAAGCTCATTCTAACAGTAATCATACAAAATAATCAGAAGTAATAAACAGTGTTGTCAGATCTGTCAGACTGCCCCTTTTAAAATTATGTAACACCACTGGGTCAAAGTCCAGGTTAGCTGATCTGCCATTCTGCATGTGTTGAAGACAGTAATCAACCTCTTTAATTCAAACACAGGACAGTCTCACAGTCAGTCATGGAAATTCCAGTTTATACTGTTGATGCTTTTACTTATTTACCATTTAAAGGCAATCCTGCAGCAGTCTGTCTTTTGGAGAATGTAAGTCATGTTACCTAACATATTTGTCTTTTTAATACAGGTTATAATATCAGAATCACAATAACACATTTAACATGTACAGTGTTATATGTTGTATTGATATACTTTATTTAAAATCTAGGAGCTGAGAGATGAGCTTTATCAGAAAATTGCCGCTGAGATGAACTTATCAGAGACAGCGTTCATCATAAAGCTGAAATCAACAGATGACTTCTGCTCAGGTACGTGACTGTCCAGGACTAAATAAAGTAACTGATTTGCATCAAAAGTTTGATTGTTCATGAATGTGTAGCAGAAACACCTGTAATGTTATAGAGTCATGACGTGTGTGAAAGACAGACTTTCAACATCCAGTGAAAGTCTGAAGAAGCAGCAGATTTGACTACAGTTACTAGAGTAGAATAAATATGTGTACAGTAACGTCATGGACTAATAATCTATAACCTATATGTAGAAGGTGTTAAAATTAACTCAAAGCTCATAGTGCCATCTCTACCAGTTGGTATAGGTATGTTTGGCTAAATCATCCACTAGTGGTCACAGCATCTGAATGCAAACCAGCAATGCTTCATAGTCATACCACAAGAAATGAACTGGATCAAAGTGTGTGTGTGTGTGTGTGTGTGTGTGTACTTGTGGTTTTTGTTGTTATTTTGCTAAGTACCATCCCAACCATTTGGTAGGGTGTATATTTAAAAAAAAAAACACTGGGATACACTAATTGTATATATTATTGTCCCCTAACAGCAAAAATCTATTATTTCTATCTTGATGAGGATGTTAAAGGTTAAGGTTTCTTACTTTATAAAATATCTTATTTACAAAATGTAATCCTTCAAGGATTTTTTTAAGGAAACTAAAAATGGCAATTACTTATAAAGAATTCATTTTTAAAGGAGGAAGGTTTGGTCTGCGTTGGTTCACTCCTACAAATGAAATTGAACTGTGTGGTCACGCAACGCTGGCTTCAGCTGCAGTGCTCTTTTACAAAAAAGGTAAGAAATCATGGCCCATATTTAACACTTCAGTACCAAAGTCAGTGATGATAAAAACAGGTAGTGCATCTGTAATATCTCACAGAAAACACAAGCCCTGTGCTGGTGTTTGAGACCCTGAGTGGAGAGCTGCTGGTCCACCAGCGTGGAGAATCTTTAGTGATGGATTTTCCACTCAACAGACCAGAGGTTCAGGTACAGACACAGAGGTGTTTAATCTTCTACTATCTGTACTTTATTCTGCTGTTATCTGTACTGTGTTAATGAGTAAATTTGCATTTAACTTTCAGAAACCTGACAAATATAAAGAACTGCTGAAGGTAAGTTCACTGAAACCTCACATTTAATATGATCAACAACAAAAAAAGATTTAAACATTTAATAAAAAGTAAAGGTTTTTGATTAATGTTCTATCTAATGGCCAGTGGTGCACTTAAACCTGTCTCTCTTTCTTCTCTGTGTCTTTCTCTCATCTGTCTGTCTCTCTGTCTTTCTCTGGTCCATCATTCTGTGGTCATCAATTCTCAGAGTTGTTTTAACTCTTTTTAGGCTGTTTTGGGAGATTTGCCTGTTCAAGACGTTTGTTACTGTAAAACCACAAAGAAACTTCTGGTGTGTTTGTCTGACACCTGTGACAGGTATGTTACACAATAAACATAATGCTTAAAAATGCTGCCTGTGTGCTGGTTATAAAACTGTTTCAAATTCATTTTTGAAGACATTTTTTAATCTGGTTTTGAAGCTGGCTTTGAGCTGTTTTGCAGCTAATTTTGAAGCTGGTCTCGAAGCCATTTTCAATGTCAATTTTGAAGCTGTTTTGATGCTGTTTTTGAAGCTACATGAGTGATAGTGATGTAGAAACCTCAATTGAATTACATGTTTTATTGATTTCATATCTGAGAATAAGTTAACAAATTCTACAGGGAACAGACTTTTGTATATTTTAACATACAAAAACAACAAGTTAAACAAAATGTGGAACATGAACATTTTAAAAGTGTGAAGAGAGTTTGACCACCAATTATTACTTATTATTTATTAAATTAATTAAAAGTGTTAATTAATTATATTTATTAATAGTGTCTGGGCTAAAAAAAAACATTTTAAATATTTCAACCTGAGAACTAAAGGCTTCCAAATATTTGCCATTTAAACTGATAATTTACTGTTGATTGAAGGTCTGCACTCACATCTTTGAACCCAGTAGCAGAGACTCTGCTGAAAAGTGAAAACAGTGGAAAAGTTAAAAGTGTTATTGTGACAATGAAAGGAGCACCTACTTTAAAGCCGGCATATGACTTCTTCTCCCGTAACTTTGCTCCATGGAATGGCATTCCAGAAGATCCAGTGACGGGTAAATTCAGTTTGTTCACAGAGCTGTAATCTAAGAAATGCAGAATGTAGAAACTATAAATTACAGAACTACAAAAAATCCCAAATTGATTGTATAAGAATAAATAATAAATATTCCCTCTTAAAGGCTCAGCTCATACTGTCCTTGCTGCCTACTGGTCTGAGAAACTAGGAAAGAAGAAAATGTTGGGTAAGTAATTACACAGATTTCTCAATTAGTGCATCTCCACAGTGTAGAGTACCAAGAGAATGTTTGTGTTCATAATTTAATTAAAAAAATGTATTTAAATAATTTAATTGAAACCGATTTTATATTCACTACATGTAAAGTGACCGATTTCAAGCCTATATATACAGGGGTTGGGCAATGAAACTGAAACACCTGTCATGTTAGTGTGGGAGGTTTCATGGCTAAATTGGACCAGTCTGGTGGCCAATCTTCATTAATGTCACATTGCACCAGTAAGAGCAGAGTGTGAAGGTTCAGTTAGCAGGTAAGAGCACAGTTATATAGTATATTACAATGCACACAACATTATGGGTGATCAGAGTTCAAAAGAGGACAAATTGTTGGTGCACGTCTTGCTGGCGCATCTGTGACCAAGACAGCAAGTCTTTGTATCTAAATATTATTGAGCCACTTTGGGGTGTTTTGGAGGAGCGAGTCAGGAAACGGTTTCCTCCACCAGCATCACGTAGTGACCTGGCCACTATCCTGCAAGAAGAATGGCTTAAAATCCCTCTGACCACTGTGCAGGACTTGTATATGTCATTCCCAAGACGAATTGACGCTGTATTGGCCGCAAAAGGAGGCCCTACACCATACTAATAAATTATTGTGGTCTAAAACCAGGTGTTTCAGTTTCATTGTGTGTGTGTGTGTGTGTGTGTGTGTGTGTGTGTGTGTGTGTGTGTGTGCGTGTGTGTGTGTGTGTGTGTATAAAAATATTATTTTTTGGTAGCCTACCAGTGCTCCAGACGTGGGGGTGAGCTAGAGTTAGAGCTGAGAGATGACGGCAGAGTGGACATTGCTGGGCGAGCAGTAATCATCCTTCAGGGAATCCTCAAACTGTAGAGAAACCTGCATAAAAAGCCTGGAGCAGTTAATCTATGGAGACCTTCAGAAATTCTTACTTTTATTCTCACCAAACACAGGACAGTACTGTGTTCTATATGTACCCTTCACACATAAACTGTGTTACATCCTGTTACCTACAAACACTTGTCATACTTTACCGCAAATATCATCATCACTTGTCCTGTTGGTTAGGAACCTTGTAACTGGAAGGTTTCCGGTTCTATCTTCAGCAGGTCATGAAAGAAGTGCCTTTGAGCAAGGCACCTAACCCCACAACTGTAAGTCGCTCAAGCCTCAAAATTAAGAGCCTGTGGAATGCCTCAAATGTAAATGTTCTTTACCACAAACTTTATCTTTCTTTACAACAAATACTTGTGGATGACATGAATTTTAGCATGAACCTTACCTTGTTTGTTATTACTAAATGTAACGCTTTCAATAAAGCTAAACCCAAGAATATTCTGTACTATTTATTGTATTATATTGTTTTATATATCATATAATAGAATACAAACCATTTAGTATATGGTTAAGCCGTCACACTAGTCACTGAACAATAAGTCTGAGGATGTGGACATCTCATATGCGTATAGGTTTACACCTCTAATGCCTTTTGTATGAGGACAGAAATTTTCAGATGTTTTGAATATCTTGAAGTTTGACAAAGAAAATCAGAAAAAAATTTATAAAAATGATTGTGGAATAAGGCAATGTTGTGAGAATAATAATCAAATACTATCTTTTTAAGTAGATTAAGTAGTATTTACTGTTTTAATAAATATGTAAGTACATTTCAAACACTAGTTAATCCGATTCATGTTAGGACTGCGGGTGAACATGTGTATGTGGTGGGTGGGAGCGGGACCAACGGTGCTGATTTTTTGGTGGGAGCGGGTTTAGAAAATAAGTCCCTCGCAGACCTCTACCATGGAACATCAGGCTGCTGAACAGCCAGCAGTGCTGGGGAACCAGTCATCGGGCCGGTTGTTACACCTCTGACCTAAATCATCATCATGATTGTCTTGATAGACAATCTGCTCCCCAATACACCCACTATGTACTGTACTGACACATGAAATCCAACACATCTTTACCTGCACATATACACATCTATACATATAAACATCATCTATTCACAATTTGGGTAAAGTGGAATAAATAATATTCTATCCCCTGCATCTTTTTATCGACCTCAGACTCCCCAAAATGCATATATGGAAACGTGTGCAGCTGTATGAACCTATATCAAAACTTAGCGCTGTTTGTAAAGCTCATTTACACTCTGAGAAATACACTGAGATTTTAAAGCAACATATGCTACTTTTAAGACATCTTTTCCAGTGAACTCCATGTGTTTTTCAACAAGACAATGCAAAAGCACATGCTGCAAATATGACAAAGAAGTGTCTGGAGAAGAAGAGGGTACTGTTACTGGACTGACCTGCCTGCAGTCCTGATGTTGGAAAATTTAGAAATGACAACTGTTTACTGCTGTACACCTTAAGACATGTTTACTGGAAGAATGGGACACAATAAGACCCAAAACACTTCATCACATCATTGATGCCAAAACATGCATGAGCTTTATTGGTTAGCTCCTACACTCCTTTATTGGAGTGGCCTAGTGTTTTTGAATGTGTTGCAGGTCTGAAATGCAGGGATTCAAGTATATTAACAAATTAAAAGACGTTGAGCAGACTAAAAATAAAATATCTTGGCTTCATACCTTTTTTTATTTTAAATACTGTCACAGATATGTGGCTCATATTTTACAGCCAACTGCCATAAAAACTGTATTTGGGAAATGGCACAATACTGGTGTCATGTGTATGTATTAATTATTATATGTGTTTGCATTTTGTCATTTTCACTCACCTGCATATGTGTAAATAATTTAATGTGATGTAGTTGAACAATGGTTGCACAGATCTCATTTTATAGTGTTAAATATCCATGACATCCCTGCACCTTATGATGTTTGCATGAAATATGTGCAAAACGTCTTGCAGATAGTCATTAGTACAGTTCTGGCTGGAGTCTATAAACTCAACCAACAACTTTTGGGCAACACCGAAACTGCTGCAAAGCTTCTTTGAGTAATGTCTTAGTATAGGGGTATCAAACTCCAGTCCTGGACCGTCAGATTCCTGCAGTTTGGTGACCTTCCTAATCAAACACACCTGCTTCAACTCCGAGGGCAATTATGAAATTTAGTGTCACAGCAGAGAAACCACCAAACTATGTTGGACACCCCTGCCACAGAAGAGACACTTTTGGTTGCTTAGAGAATAGTTTCTGTCACGCAGACGGTGAAGAACCTTTAAATTGGTAAAGAACCTTTACATCATGTGAATCTTTAAAAGGTCTTCACACAGACATGCATCTCTAGGGAACCAAGAGTGTTTATTTCAATGGCATCACTCAAAGAACCCTTTGTGGTACCTTTATTTTTTAAGTGGATTGTACCATAGCCTCTAAACAGAACAGCAAACATACAGTGCTGTGAATGACTCGTTTTCCACACATCGCAGAAGGCATTTACTGCATTGCACCATCTCACACACGTTTCAAATAAAATGTGTCTTCCAAACCTTTCTATTCAAAGAAACTTCACATGCATGAAACACTGCTGTCATGTTTAGTTTATGTTCCAGACATGTAGCTCTACAGCCGAAATGAGGGATGACAGAGTGGATATTTCTGGTCAGTCTTTGGTTTTTCTCCAGGGAGCCATCAAACTGCTTCTCAAGATAATTCTCTGTAAAAGCAGCACTTCAGACTGGTACTAAGACTAATATTATGTTGATGAGTTTTGCCAGATAGTATTCAAGTAATGTCAGTCTTACTTATGAATTGAACCTATGAACCACTGCAAGTTCTTCCAGACTAATAATTCAAATTCCTGCTTTATTACATAAAAACAATGTAATCAAACTATACACAGTACAATTAAAATAAAAATAGAAGCCTCGAAACAAAAAGCTTTAAAAGTGTTGCCTCTTAATTACCTTTGTGAAATGAGGTATTAAATACAGCAGATCAGTCAACAGATATGAATCTCAGAACCTGTGAACCAATGTAACCCTCAGTTATTAATGATACAACACACCTTTCCTTCATCACTGATGAAGATCAGTTGTCTTCTTCTCTGCTGATGAAACCGAGTTTAAGAGTCATGTACCAAAAACATTTCCTTAACCTTCACAGTTACATTTTTAAAAGCCTGTAACACACAGAAGCTTCACAGTGAAAAGTCACACTTTGAAGGATTTGAGAGGTAAAAGTAGTGAACAGCGAGGAGTTCATCACAGGAACATTTCAGGCAGAGCCTTGTGAGCAGCAGGTGGCAGCTGGAAAATGTGGTAAAAGTTAAGAAGAATATGTTTTGAGAGGGTTTTAGGCAAGTTTACAAAATGTCTCAGGATATACATGAACTTGTAATTACCAGTAGTAGTAAGTTAGGTGATTTATCAGAATATAATAATGATGGGCAACACTTTTCATTCACTTTTATAGCAAATTCAGAGGCTAGTTCACTTGTGTATATTTCTAAAATTCTAAGGAGCTCTCATAGAACATCTGTCTCTCAGTAGTGTTGCTTCTGAAACATTACCTTCCTACAGATTTTAGTTTCATAACACAGATAAATCAAATATATGTCTGATACCGAAGCTTGTGTTGGCTTAATCAGTAAGTAGGAGCAGAACTGGATAGCAGTGACCCACAGATGTAAGGCAGGGACAGTAGAGCTATTTTAATAACACTGCTGTACAAAAATAATTTGAGGTAACATAAACTGGCACGTTAGCAGAGATTTATTTTTAATAGTGTGGTAAATAGTAAAGGATATCATGTTCTTCTGCTGCATGTGTGTGAGGAGCTTCTCCAGGGGTGCGTAGAGGCGCAGCGTGTGTGCTGATCCTAACATTACTAGCTTGTGTTTTGCTCTGGTGATGGCCACGTTCAGTCTGCGCCAGTCTTTCAGCAGTTCTCCCAGCTAACGGAAAGCAGACCAGTAAATATGTCAGATTATCGCACCCAAACTGAAGTCCTAATAGTTCTATTAGCACAGTCTATTAAACCTCAGTCATACATGGATACTTACACTGCCCTCTGTGTGGCTCCTGACAAAGGACACGATAATGACACTTTTGTCTCGGCCCTGGTACTTGTCCACAGTGTTGACTTCCACAGATTTGAAGGCTTCCCCTTCCAGCAGACTCGAGATGGCCTTCAGCTGTTGGCGGTATGGAGCAATAACGCCAATGTGTTCCGCCTTACAGCCTGCCTGAAACATCAGCACTTCTTCTGTTCAACTTTTATTCACTCAAAATCAGCTCAAAGCATTAAAACACTATGCAGGGTGGACTAGGATGTGTTTCATATGATGGTGTAATGGTACACTCGTTGTATAAGACTTAACCAGTCAGTGTGAGTGATTAACATATCATTACCTTAGTCAGGTCATCTGTTAAACATGTAATGTAATATATTATTATTACACAGGTTCTGACCTTCAGCAGCAGGCTTACGAGAGCATGAACCAAGATGGCCTCTGTTTGATTACTGACTCCACCTTTCTCCACTGTCTCCAAAGCAGGAACCTGCAGTGAGCCAATAAGAAAGAGTCCATAACAATGACATATCCAGCAGTTTTAAATGGCCCATATCAGAGAACACTGACCTTTCCTCGTTTTAATTGAAAAAGATTATAGTAGTTGTAATAATAAAAGCATTTAGTTATATTTATGTATAAATCTCCTTCTCAAAGAGTTGAAAGCACTTCACAAATCAAAATAAATCAGAACTAGTGCATCTAAACAACAATAAGGTGATAAAGTTAATTTAATTAAAAAAGTTAAACAGTCATATTTTACATTCACTATTTGAGATTCTGGAACAATGAACATGTTAACATTTTTTGATGTTGCACTGTAGAATATAAGCACTGCCTTCAAAATTTTACAAAAAATGCACTTGCTCCTCACATTGTAGAGCTGATGTGGAATCAAAATTGCAATTACAGCCTGTTTCTCTGACGTTACAAAAACCAACATATGTACCTGCTTGTACAACAGTGTGTTTCATTCTGGACTACTTTGAGAAAAAGGCAAAATGCAGAGTAGCCAATCAGAGGATATGTAATTTAAATATAATTAATCATAAATGCACAATAACAAAAACACAGGAAAACTGTCATAAAAACTATGAATTACTATTGGAATACAGCTACGTACATAATAAAACCAAGAAGGAAAATGTAGAATACACTCTCTAATAAGATACTAACATTATAAATACAAATACTCAAGAATAGCCAGTGAACCATAGAGTACTGACAGGCTACACTGTATGATTTTTGTAATCTCTAATACTTTAATAAAAAATAGCTATTTTGGGTATGGAGTGCAAATTCCTCATATCAAAGCCAGTCCAGGGCTAAAACAGATTCATCTTGTCTGATATATGTCATAACCAACATATAAACAGGAGCAGCAGACCTCTGAAGTGTCCAGGAAGCAGACAGGCTTTTGTGGATCCAGCGCCACATGGACCCAGTTACTGTAGAGTGGCTGACACACATACAGCTCCAGCTCACTCACTACAGTCTCCCTACAGGGCAGCTGCAGCTGAGCAGAGGCCGTCCGCTCAGAGCCGCACTCCAGTTTTCCCTCATACATCAGGACATTGCTCAGAGACATGATGGTGCTGCATCAGACAGAGCATCAACATGCTTACAGACCTGTGCTAACTAGTATCATATACTGTGATATCTACTTATTACATGCAACTGAAATAGTTAAAATTTCAGCTCAAAGTTGAGTAAATGAGTAAATGAAATGCATCAAGGTAATGATTATGTAAAAACTTTTCACAATTAATTATAAATTATTGAACATGTCACTTTCTTTCATTATCATAACAGATGTATTCAGGCCAAAACCGTCTTACCTATTCATCCTGTACTGGACATTCAGCTGAACCACAGCCTCTTTGTGATACTCAAGACGTTTAAACAAGCTCTCGTCCATACCCAGAGACCTGAGAAAAGACGCAGTAAAGCTTACAGTCACATTAACTTTAAAGTCTGAATACTGGCATGATGAGCCATTTGCTGATCAAAAATGGACAGCAACATCAAAATAAGCCAATTCTGGAGAAAAAAAAACGTGGTTACTTTTTAAATTATTCAGCGCACAGACTGATAAATGTCACAGTGTGATGTTCATGATTAGTAATAATTATACAAACAGCTAAAACAAAAAGTGATCAACAGTACCTGGCTTCAGAGTTCTGGACGATGGGAGGCAGCTGCTGGTGATCTCCAACAAGAACAAAACGCTGTGCATAGAAAAGCGGCCCCAGACACACAGGCTGGCTGATCTGAGAGGCCTCGTCCACAATGCAGAAGTCAAAGTGTCGTCTGCTAAAAATTGGGTGTTTTACACCCATACATGTAGTGGCCACAACCAACTGTGAACAAAAGTTTGAGCTTCATTTTTATACTGTCACATTTTATCATTTTACTCTGTGATTCAAAGAGAGCAGCAGCACAACACAAGTACAAAACAAAAGGACTTTTTGGTGTCTATATTCTTACAGAGTACACACATTAAACAATCCTGTGTTGATAATGTGATAATGTGAGATAAGTTGGAGAAAATGAGGTACAAGCAGACCTAATTATTGTTGATAATCATGCCCACCTCTTTGTTGTAGAGATCCTCCAGTTGCTCGAGTGTGTGGATGCCTCTGGCCCGACTGTGCTCCTCAGTGAAAGGCTGGATGTCTCTGTGCACTTTCTGTGTTCGGCCCAAGCGCAGGAACCCCACCTTAAACTTCTTCAGTTTCAGCAGGATGTTGTCCACAGCAGAGTGTGTGTAACTGGTCAGCAGAACACTGAAGCCACAAGTGACCAGAATCCGCACCTGAGGGCCAAAGAGGCCAAATTGTTCAAGACTGGCAACAAGTATACAGGAGCTTAGCTACATAGGCTGGTGTGAGATCATGGAGAGAGTTGTATGTTAGTAACAGGAGTTTAAACAGAATCTGGGTGATGTGAGCTAATTTTTTGGAGCAAGAATCTGGACATACTAAAGAGGGTGAACGGTTTTGTTAGAAAGGTCAATGAGACGTGACTTACAGTAGTCTAAGAAGGAGAATACAAAAACCTGGAATAGAGCTTCATTATCTTTCATGGAGAGCATCAGGCAAAAACAAGCAATATTACACAGATGGAATAACACTGTTTTGACCAGAGACCTGATCTGAGGCTCAAGACAGAGGACAGAATCAAACAATACCCCTAAACCACGGAACCAAGGGACTGTCCTACCAGATACCCAATTGCATTTCAGCATGTTTGGCTGATATCTCTATATGGATGACAACCCACCACCTGAAGCTCAACCTTAGCAAGACTGAGCTTCTATTCATTCCTGGAACCACTGGTTTGTATCTTGAACTTCTGGTCCTGTTTGAGAACTCCATCGTTATCCCGTCTCTAGAAGAAGCCTTGGCGTGAGTCATCATTTCCTACTTACATCACAAACTTGACTCAGGCGTGCAGGTTCCTCCTCTTCAACATTCAACAGATCCGACGCTTTCTACCACAGGATGCCGCCCAAGTGCTTGTCCAGTCTCTCATCATCTCAAGACTTGACTACTGCAACTCACTGCTGGCTGGTCTTCCTATAAGAACCATCAGGCCAATGCAGTTGATCCAGAATGCAGCTGCTTGGCTGGTCTTCAATCAACCCAAGTTCTCTCACATCACTCCACTGCTGCGTTCACTTCCCTGGCTTCCTGCAAGTGCTCGCATCAGATTCAAAACCATGATGCTCACCTACAAAGCAAGAAATGGACCAGCCCATCTCTACCTAATGTCAATGCTCATGTTGAGTCGCACCTCGAACCCTTCAAGCTTCCAGTACGGTTCAGCTTGACCCGCCATCCTTCAAAACATGTGGAAGACTAGCATCAAGACTCTTCTCTGTCCAAGCACCCAGGTGGTGGAACGAACTCCCACTGGCTGTTTAAACAGCAGAGTCCCTCACAGTCTAAACACAGACTGAAGACCATCTCTTTGTGGAGCACTTAAGTGAGAAGTAGCTTAAAACACTTATTGTCATGCATTGTTATGCTCTTATGTTGTGGATAATTGTGTATCTTTCCCTCTTTCTAAGTATTAGTGATGGTTTTGCTTTAACAGTGTCTGAACTGAAGAGTAATTCAGACTCTAACCTGTCTGTACTGAGATGATTCTCTTAATGGAAACAAAACACTGTTGTACATCGCTCTGGATAAAAGCATCTGCTAAATGCTGTAAATGTAAAAGTAAATGTTAAGGCAGACGGTGGCAAGAAATACATACTGTCTATTGGACCATTAACTGATTAAACATAGAGAAAGGTACTCTAACCTTAAACAAAAGCTGAAGGATAATAAAATTAGCCTCACCAGGGTACAAATAGTGGTAGTTTTCCCAGTTCCAGGCATTCCTACAATAAGTGTGTAATCTTTGGACAGCAGCACCTTTTTCATGGCTTGCTTCTGAGGTTTGTTCAGCCCTGAGAGAATGAATAAAGTCAGTCAAAAGAGCAGAAAAACATCATCCTGCAAATACAGAGAGAATTTCCAGAATAATTCAAATAGACACAAACAATCTGTACAGTAAGTTGTATACTATATAATGTAAAACAGTTTAAAATGGAATACAAAAACAAGTTAATGATCCTTTTCAAGACTAAGTGCTCAAATACCTTTTAAAATGTTTGCTACAGTATCTTTTGCATCTCGAGGCAGAACACTGCTGAGGCTCTCAATGAACTGGGGAGGCCTGTACTCAACAATCAGCTGTCTCAGTCTCTCACTGTGAAAACAGTATCAGAGCATCTGTAAATTACAGAGAATAAAAGACAGAACTGTCATTATTAGACTTTTACACTTTAAAAAAAAATATTTTCAGAAAGCCTTTATCAGCTGAATGAGCTGTAGATTTGAGGTATTTTGGGAATTCTGCTTTGAACCATTGCAGGAATATCATTCCCCAAGACAAGGGCTGATATCCACTCTGTTAATCAATGCGTAACTGTGCAGACCTGGTGGGTTTGTTCTCCATCAACATGGAGAGGTTGCCCAGATGTGTGCTCAACCCCCCAGCTCCTTCATCCTGGTCCAGTCGAAAAACCATATTAGAAGAATACTTGGAGAGATTCCTGAAGCAGCAACGATATGAAACCAAATAAGAATCTGCAGCTGAAATTCATTTTAGAAATAAAAGCACTGCACAAATATCCAACAAATTGAACAAAAATTCAGAGAAGAATTTAAGAGATGAGCCCATTTCAGAGACTGAAGCATCGTGAATCATATTCTAGCTGGCTTAAATAATCTGAAATATTCTTTCTCTGAATTTGAGTAGGGAAATAAAAGAAAAAGAAATCAAAACTCTAGAGAGATGGTTTAGTCAGCATAGAGTGATAAAACAGAAAAAAACGACATACTTGTCCAGAGAACAGGTCACTCCTAAACTGGTGATCTCTGTTACATATCCTGTGGCTAAACCAATGAACCTGGAGTCCTGGTCACTCACAGCGACCCTGTCACCAACAATGAGCCCAACGAGATCACATTCTCCCTTTCTGCGCTTAAAATGATGCACATATACATCATCAGAGAGAGCAGTCACACCATCTGTAAGCACCATGTTTCCCACACAGCCGCCTGTCTTCTCCCTGAGGAACAACAATAATGTGGCTGTTTGACTGGAGAACATGTAGAAATGTTGTTCCTTTTATAAAACCTCTTTACCCATCAACAAATCATGTATACAGTGTATGATTTATCATTTAATAAAACTCTTATAAGTAAAAATTATTTATTACATTGTTTTATGTCATTCCAAACATTTTAATGGCTGTGTACCATTCTAGCTTTATCCTTCCAAACCACCTTAAATAGAATCCAGTTTCTACCAAAAATGCTACACCTGGTCAAATTAACCACATTCTTCACAAAAGCTTGTTTAGTCAGATACAGTTCATTTGAACTACATTGTGCACAGGTGAAATCTACAGTGAGAGGGCTGAATAATATCACCCCTGTCTGAGTTTCCACTCTACACACCACCAAATCCATCCACACAGGGAATACTGCAGAAATTAGGCACCTTTGGTTTCAATATTCAAAATGAGGTACTAAACCCTTCCAAAGCATTGTGAAATACTGAATAAACTATAGAAAATATACATTTACCTCCATCAGTAGTTTTGTCTGAAGGCTTACCTCTCCTGAGCAGACTGTAGCCAGATATTATGGCGGACTCCTCTGCCTTCCATAGTGAGAGTCTCCAGGTTACAAAGCAACAGCCAGTGGCTGAAGTACTGTAGGTGCAGCTGGCTCAGATGTTCACTCTCCAACTGTAGAAATGGCAGAGGTTCCTCAGGAAGACATTCACCTGGAGTCCTCTCCACAGCTCTGAACAAAATGACAGAGGAAGAACACAGTTCATCAAATGAAGAGCAGAGGTTTTCAAGCTTTAACATGTGAATATGTGCTGTACGAGACTGTGGTGGGTACCTGTTGTAAACTGCACAGTTTCTCCTCTGAGGACAGTACTTGCAGGTCTGCTGGTCAGAGATGGCAGCAGGTAAGACTGCCATTTGGCTTTTGCCTTCCACTTTGACAATACTCCTGCCAACATGATGAGCCAGCGTGTTCCTCAGCTTGATCAACTCTGATGACCAAGAACAGAAAATGATTATAAAGAGCTGCTAGAAATTAATTTAGCTTTAGTTTTAATGCTCTATAATCTATTTACGGACACTTAAAGACAAACTTAATAAATTTTCAGTGTAACTGATTCAGAAACAGACACATATAAATGAAACAGTATTATTTGTAGTATTTCTAACCTCTTCTGTCCATGTGGTTGCCCACTATAGGATGCAGATTGCCAGTCTTCAAGTAGACAAGAAAACCTGCCTCAGCATCTTCCCGTCTATCAGAACTCATGAGAGTATACAAGATTACCTGATGAAAAGAACAGGAAACTGATTCAAGTCAAATTTCCCCTCAAATTAAAAACAAAGAATCTATCTGTACTTAAACTATTGTACTGTTTTGGTTTCTGAATAGAAAAGTTTATTTAAGGCTTCCTCACACATTACCTGACTGCGATGCTCAATGGAGTTGGACTCCTTGCCTGTCTTCAGCTCCAGGGGCATGATCTTGTCCATGGGCTTTCTGCCTCGCCGGTGGATTCTCACTTTGGCAGTAACATCTATTTTGCCCTTAAGTCCAAACCGTGGAGACCAGATGTTCTCCTCAATGTCAACAAAGTCAGTGACCGTCACACTGCTGGTCGAGTCCTGCCGGCTCAAGGACCCATCACTGGGACTGATAACACAAAAGCGCACAATGGCATCATACAAAACTAAATTTAATACACACCTGTTTCAAAAAGCTATTCCGAATATTTAAATAACAACAGAGCCAGAATAAAATGAAACGTAACTGCCAATCAGTATTCATATGTCTCTGCATTACTACTAAAATCAGCTCATATCACCCCAAGTCTGTTAAAGCTACACTGGCTTCCTGTTTTACTTCACATCTCTTTTAACCCCTTCTACTAACTTACAAATCTCCCCACTGTCTCGAACCAGACTATTGGGCCGAAGTCCTGCAGCCTTACTGCCCTTCCTGAACACTTAGGTAATTTTGGTCTACTGACTGTCCAAAACTGGTCATTGTGGGGGGACGGAATCATCATCGTCATGGCTACCTAACTATGGAACACCTTAGAACAATCCCTCAGAGACTAATCCAATCCATCCTCCTTTAAGACTCAGCTAAATCTACTCTCTCTTCACTTCCACCCTTCTGCTCTATGTACGGCCTACGTTTTCTCACACTGAACACAGACTGTGCAAGTATCCAATCAAAGGAATGAGATGCTCACAGTTTAAGAGTTAGTTGTTTGTGTCCTGCCTGTGGAGATGTGTGGAGGTAATCTTTTGCCCATTCAGATAAAGCAGGAAGATATTCCTCTACTTCTTGTCTCATATCTGCTTGAGTCAGCTTCAAACTGTACCTGATCCAAAAAAGAAAAAAGTAACTATATTACATTTGTCACAGACAACACCAATTATGAACAACACAAATCTGAAAGTCATGGCTTACATTTGTCCAAGATAGTTAGGGCTGAGCAATGCTTCACTGGCAAGTTTCTTCAGCTTCTCTGAGGAGAAGTCCGAGGACATAGCAGCTTTTTGGAAGATGTCATGAACTATGGTACCATTCAGCATCTGTTTGCTGCCTCCATCAAAGGTCTGAGGGAATAAAAAAAAAGCAGAGATCAGTAATGTAACACACATTTATGTAACACTGAGAAAACATTCAATGTAAAAAGCATTTAATTATATTTTAATTTAAAAAAGGCCCTCCATAATTATATTTTAACTTCAAAAATAATTTGGGTTTATAATTTCATCAATAATAGTACATTTAATCTTCTTGCTGACTCTTTCTTTACAGTGGGAAACATATTTACATTGGCAATAACATTCTGTTCATAGTATCTCCCTAATCATTAATCACACTTGTGAATACCTTAAACATCTCTCCAAGTACAGCTCGTCTCATGCAGCGAATACTGCCAGCAATGCTGGTTCCAGAAATGAGCAGGTCAGGCAGCAGCACCAGGTAACCACAGTCCCTGTCAATGAGCCACGAGCCAGAACTGCTCCGCCCTTCTAAGTGAATTATATCCCCCACAGCAACTGGAGTGGTCTCCCTTAAACAAAAAATAATACAATAATACAGGTTATATACAATAAACATACAATACACAACAAAAACTTTATGGCAGGATATTCCCTACCAGCCATCCTTCAGTATACAGGTCTCTGTGGACTGCCCAGTCTTTGTACAGGTGATGGTTAAATGTTTCTCATCATAACCATGACCTCCAGTAGTTTCTTGCACATCTAGAACCCAGTACCGATTATGGAGTCCAGCCACCAGTACAGCATGTTCTGGAATCTGCTTTCTAAATCCAAGAAAGATATGTTGTGTTCTTCACATACAGTACAATACAGTAAGAGTGTTTTTGTCCAAGCAGACAACCAAACCAAAATACATTAAAAATAACAACATACTTGAGTTTGGGCTTTTGATAGTTTGGTTCTACAAAACTTTGCTCCATGCCATCATTAAACCAGATGTCCTCCAAATCACTGAAGTTCTCATCAGAAGTTGTGAAGACCTTTTCAGTGGCATTAAGATTTTTCACCTGGTCTACAGAAAGTCCTTTAAAAGACTTCTCATTGATTGGACAACTGAGAATGTTTTCCTGCTTTTCATCCAAGTCATTATTACATATCCATGAACTGTACGACATCACAAGGTCACACTGATTGTCTCTTGACAGTTCAGTCACATCTGATTTTACTGCTGAGCTGAGAGAAAATACATTCTCTTTGTCATCTTCACTGGAGCTGCTACTTTTGAGAGGATGACTGGATCTTGAGAGCTTCGCTTTTGAACCTGACCTGTTCCTTTCAGAAAGAATCTTCTCAACTTTGTACTCAATGATCTTTGTCTTTGTCCTGCTGTTGTTCAAATCAGTAGATTCATGAATGATCTGAAGGATTTTGTTTAAATCATCTCCTTTTTCTGAATCTTTCTCAGGAGACCCATTCCTTGGGCGTTTAACCTTATGGAGGTTCCCGGACCCATGCATCCGCCTTTTCACAGAGCCAAAATGGGCAATGCCCCTACTTGATTCAAAAGTGTCACCTAATGTTGGGCTCTTCTTGTCCTGGAGCTGAATTGACTGGTTGGTCATCAGATTAGTCTTGCAGCTAAAACCTTTGGAGCGAGGGCTGCATAGAACTGGTGATATCGGATTATCAGGGGATCTTCTTGATGGGCACTGTGACTTTATCTTACTGTCTGGTGTCTCTGGAATGGTGAAGTGGGAGAGGGAGGCACTGGTTCCTTCTGATGTTTTCACCACATCACAATCTTTACTGGCAACTGAATGCACAGCTGTTCCGGGTTTGGGAGATTTTGGTGTCACCTGTGAAAATATTTCAACTGAGTCTGAGACTTAAACAAACAGTATATGCACTAGTCTACTTAACAGTAAAGCACAAATTACTTATATTTGTACTTATATACAGTCATGGCCGAAAGTGTTGGCATCCCTGAATTTTTTCCAGAAATGAAGTATTTCTCCCAGAAAATTATTGCAATTACACATGTTTTGTTATACACATGTTTATTTCCTTTGTGTGTACTGGAACAACACAAAAAAGGCAAATTTGACATAATTTCACACAAAACTCGAAAAATGGGCCAGACAAAATTATTGGCACCTTTTCAAAATTGAGGGTAAATAACTTTGTTTCAAGCATGTGATGCTCATTCAAATTCACCTGTGA